>VZRE01013960.1:0-44907 GCA_013396775.1 Cephalopterus ornatus
CGTTCGCGAAGCCTAGCCATGATGGATGAAGGGCAATTTAAGGGTTATCTGCAGTATCCACCATAAGCTTGTTTCTAACTGAGAGAGAGTGTAGTATATTAGAGGTTTTTTATCGAGGTTTTAGGAGTATTGAGGTTGCATGGGAACCATCTTTATTGATTCTCACTGAGAGATCATTGGAAGTTTAGGAGTCAGTGATCCACAGAATGTTTACCCTGAGTAGGTGCAAGCATGCATTGTGCTGCACAAGTCCTTTGGCCACAGGACCACATCAACCAGGTCCTTGCAGCAGAGGAGCGGGTGGGCAGCTCCCCCTGGGTATGGGCCACTGCACCACCTGCCTGGCCTGGCCTTCCACTAAAAGTGCAGCAAGACGTTCTCAGGAGAACATCCTTAAGGAATAGGGATACTTTCTTGTGAGGAAATTATATATTAGATCAAAAGACCAAACTGGGGCTGCTTCTGCCCACAGACAGGATCTGCTCTGATCTGCACAACAGGCCTTGGGAAAACCCATCCAAGCTCTGTCTGAAGCTGCATGAACAGAGGGCATCTGAAGCATCTGAAGGGACATAAGGTTCACTCACTGCCTACATTCCTTTTCTGATTCTGTCTTATCAAATCAGTTATCTTATCAAGCATTTTTGTTTTGGGCCTCTTCCACTGATCTCCAGAAAGAATCCTGCAGCACCTTTCTCCCTCCACCCCAGTGCAGAAAACTGTCTAAAAAGTCAATCTACAAACAAATAAGCATCATAAAGGCTAACAAAGTTGTTCTTGGCTGCCTTAAACACTAAATTACACAAATCAGCTCTAGTGGTTATGAAAAAAAAAAATCATCAGAGGTCCATCAAAGCTGGTCATGGTGAATTCCAAGCTTTACCTTCTGACTTTTGCAGAGCAGGCTGTATCTAAATCCAAAAAGAAGACAATTCATGTGGTACAATAACCATAAAATGGATGAAGGTTTTCAGGAATACTGGAGGTTAGCGAGCATCAGGTTTTATCCTTAATGGAATATTTTTTTAATAAAGATGACAGTTTCTACTGAAACTAATGACAGAATTTAGTCAGGATGTCTGGAATGAAGATCGCATGGTTATTGTGAGAAATGAAATAACATTTAACCTTTCTCTTGTGGCTGATGGAGGCCAATGCAGTATTTTATTATCAACATTGGCAGGTGATTTATTACCACTGTTTCTACTCCAGTAAAACCACATTACGCTGGGCTTGCTGTATCATTTGTTATCTTCAAAATCCCTATACACTTTCTGCATGCATAATCTCTTTTTTCTAACACACTTCAATAGAAAATGGTAAATATTTAAGTCATGATTCCAGATTCATCAAAAGCTTGGGGACTGAAATACAGTAGCTAAATGGATTGTACCAGACAATACTTGATGCCAACACAAAGCTTAAGTATTGCAAAGAGTGATGTAATACATCTGCAACAGCAGCCAGGCATAATAGTGCATTAAGGTAGATTCAGGAGTGACAGAAAGTAAATCATTAAGAGACTTCAAAGGAGAACAGAACTTTATAGAATCACATCAGCTACCTCAATGCCATTTGCTTGTGTAAAAGTAGACTTTACACCAAGAAATCTATGAAATAACTTTTCAGATACAACTCTGATGCAATTTGTGCCCAGACTCCACAGAACACAAAGAGATTAATGGAAAAATATCCATTAATTGCAATAGGACCAAGTATTGATGTGGTATTTAATAGATAAGTGGTGTTACTCCAGTATTAATGAAAATAGAAAGTTTAACAGCTAATTTTTCTGTTCTCTTTTGGTGATTACCTTAATACTCAATCAAAACAATTCCTATTTTTTTAATAAAATGAAAAAGAATTACAGGAGGATATCAGGAACAGAGCTGCTGGTTGCTAGAGATACACCTTTTTTGACGCTCAGCACTTTGTCTATTAGGTAAAAAAAAGGATAAAACAAGAATTCTGGCAACTTTTGCATCGTTATTTCCACTTGTTTTGACTTCTACCAAATTTCATTATTACATTTCCCTGCATTTCTTAGGTGAGGACATATGACAAAGATATTACTCAGTACAAGGAGAAGGGTATAGAAACTTGTTTTACTGGTTTAATTTTGCTACAAGACCTTTGCTTTTAGCAGCTTAATGTAACATACATGGTAAATAATGGGTTTTGTCTGATTAGAAGTGAGGGGATTTTATGAAGTTTTGTCTTTTTCACACCTGAATTGTAAATCCATTCAAGCACACTTGATTTTAGCGAAAGCTCAGATCAGAATCAACACTGACATCCATGGCCACTTAGGAAATTAAATGGATATTAGTAATGATAAAATATGCAGATTTATCTGAACAGCTACTTGTGGCATCGGAATAGATCTTGGACTGAAAATTCAGTCAGGTGGCCCTTACAAGTATTGCATTGGGTATCACAGCAGTTTAAAGGTGACTGTCATTACAATGTCTCATTTTCTGAGGAGGAAGCTCAAGAGTCAAAGCAAGGAAACAAAAAACTTCTACGTCTTTTAATCAAGGAACTTTCTTATCTTGTCTAAATTTTGTTCTTGGATACACAATGGAAAAGGTCAGGCTCTTCAAAAGAAAATGTAGCAAGTTGTATATAATCACAATTCAGATCCTGTAGGGCTTTCTCATTTCTCTAGATCTTCAGGAGGAATTCTTTTCCACATCTGTGGGAAGAGCTGTATCCATGCAGATCATCACTAGAGAATCCGAATACTAAAAGTAAATCCATAAAGTTATGCAAGAGGGCATAAAATTACACTATAACTGAAGAGGATTTATTATACAAAAAAAATGTTACAAGTTATATCTTGTGTCTGTTTCTCTGAAGAGAGGTGCCGTGAAAAAGGTTGAGACCCAAGTGTAGAGTACAGAAGAACCTTTTAACTTGAGGGCTACAACCCCTGCAGGAAATATGGGAAGAAACAAAGTCCTGATAGCAATGGAGATCTGCATTGCAGATGCTAATATTGCTTCACCAAGTGTTTTACCTGATTCAATGCTTATAAAAGCATTTGTGGGGAGATTTTTCATCTGGTTTCTTAAGGTTTATACAAATGCTCTGTCTCACATTTTCATCTGTTGGACAATTTACTCCTAACTTGAGAAATGGAAAAAGATTAGTGTTTCCACCAAGCAAAATTTACAGCATGTCACCCACACATTTTCCTGTGTATCTGCATTGTGAGATCAGGTATATTATTAAAGCTATACATGGAAGAGAGAGGTTGGGAATACCTCACAGAATAGAGTTTGTCTCTGATTAGATATAGGGTAACCCAACCATGAGACGTGAAGCAAAACTTATCTTCTAAAAATTTAATTGCACAGCCAACTACTTGTCTATTCATATCTATCCCAGGAAAGTCAAATGAAGTATTTCTTAGTTTTGCTTGAAAATGTACAGTCTATAATCTTGAGACTTAAGCTTTTTGTTGCTATACTTAAGAAGAAAGGTGAACTCTTTTTCAGAAAATCACTCAGGAACTGAAGCTCACAGAGTTAATCAAAACAAATAAAAACCCTCAGTGAATGTTGTATAGTTTAAGTAATAATTCATTCCGTCATTTTGAAGTGTTTTATCTCTTCTGATAACAAAATCTCATTAGCTGTCTCATTAACATGAAGTTTTCCTTGATAATCATCTTTCTATATGTAAAAGCAACAATTAAAGTACTTGTTAACGTCAGACAGAAATCTTCATTAGACTTCCACAGTCATGAAAAAATAATTAATTGAGACATTCCTCTTTTAACTTTCAAAATTAAAAAAAAATAATCTTGTTTTATTAGAAAAGTAGTGTTTGACTTTCTTGATGGTAAGGAAACAACTTTGTTTGAAGCTTTTCTTGTTTTTTGGTCTTCTTTTTAAATGCTGGTAAGGATATATGTTGTTGAATAACAAGAAAACTTCAAAATAGAGGAGTCTCTTTTACCTTTGTCGAAATTTCTCCTGTTTGGAACAATTCCTACTACACCATGCACATGTACTATGCTTTGCTTTGAAGACTCATCAGATATGTATGAGTTCATAGTTTAGCAAACTGGTTAAATATCTTTTTCAAAAGCTCCGCTTGGCAGTGTGATATTTGACTAAACAAGTCAATTAAACTGAAGAAGATAAATTACATTCCAAAAGAAAGGTACCATTAGATAACTACCACACATTCCTAGCAATTCATTAGAGTGCTCCTGAGTTTATCTTTCCCAATTTAGTATGCAAGGAAAATGCGATAGTAATGAAAACAACGCAGACTATTTATTCATTTAATCAATCAGTTTCAAACTTCTGAGTAACATATTTACTTGAGTTAATTGAACATATAACTTTGTCAAATCCAAGCCTTGTGTAAGCACAGCCAGCCTACCAGTCCATAATGCAACACACAAGGAAGGGCTGCCACGTGTGGTACTGGTTCTAAGGATGGAATCTCTTAGGACACTCAGAGATAAATTTCTTCATTGTTAAAAAATAGATCATTACTGTATCCTCCTCCCTATCCTGCTGTATTGAAAGATAAGTATTGTGGTAAAAAGAAAATACATGCAGTGACATTTTTAAATTCAGACGAAAATAATCTGAATTTAAAAAAAAAAAAACAACACCTAATTTCTTAACATGAACTAACTTCTACATGGAAAGAGTATTATTTTAACTCCAGTTGTTTTTAACTGCTTTAAATACTGGATGTGGTTTTGAAATTTAAACAAATGACTCATATGCTGTCATCCTGAAACAACCTGATCTGCTTGTTGGGAGGAAAAATAGCCAAATTATCTGCAAATCAATCCAGCAACTGAAAAATTTATTCACTATTATTTAATATAAAGTGAAAAAAAGAGAAAGCAAACTGGTGTAGAGTCCAGTTCATCCACTGTAGGGCTGTCAAGACATATCAGACTAACTTCTGATGACTTGTTATCTATCGAAAATAAAAGCTGGGGGAACAATTGAATGCAGGGAAAAATACTGATCATTTTGGTTGCTATAAAGGTTTTGTGTCACAGATTCATAACCATTTCTCATGTGTTCTTGGTGGCCTGTTTGTGTCCTGTGTTTCATCTATAAAACACCAGAGCTGAGTGTTTGTGACTGGCTACTCTTGAATAAATCTTCACGTCTGCATTTTTTTTTCTACAGTTTTGAATACTTCAGTGTTTCTAAAGCTGTTCATTTTATTTTATTGTCTGTAGTTGTAAATTCCAGCACTTCAGTAGATTTCATCAACAGTGATGCTGCTGGAGACATCTGTGTAAATGTCCCCCTTAGGTAGTGTCCTTTGCAGGATCAGAAGTATAGTTTAAATTCAAGCTCTATGGGGAAGACTGATTATGTCGCTCATAATTCCATAAGAATTTTATCAAGTTCAGTAACATAACCACACTTTGAATTTGTCGTCTGTTGCCACACTAAAAATGCATAAAATTATTGTTCAGAGAAAGAAGAATTTCAGCTTTCCTAACAGCATGCAATATTTTACACGGCTGCACTGCAATGTCTGTCACATGGTTCGAATCTAACTGCATGGCAAGGGTTCTACTTAAACAGAATACAAATAGAAGAAAACATGAGCAAATAGGACTTGGCTCAGCCATACAAAGTAGTTTGTATTGCTGCCCTTGAATAATTCAGGTCGGTTCCATGAATTAAAAACAAAAACAAAACCCCCAAAACCTCAACAGCAAGACAGCAAGGGAGAGAAAAGATAATGATTCTACAGGTTGCTTCATGCTGGATATCCAGTACTAGAACCAAGATTATCAGATGACTTGGTCTCTCATTATGACAATAAATATTCAGAGAGCACAGGGATTGCCATCTACGTAGACTGCAAGTAATGATAACTACTGCCGTGATTCACAGCAGTCTGCTTTCAATGTAAGATTTGGAAAGCAGATAATCACTAGGTTGGGAATTCCCTGTGCTGATGAATATGCTGCTTAGTTCACTTCCCCGCTGAGTTATTATTAGATGGCACACTGTTATCAAATAAATAGTTCACATTTCAGCAGGAACTAGCCATCATTTTCATATGAATCATGAATCAGTGAAATTCTCCTTTTCCTTTTATCCTCCCCATCAAAAAGGAAATACTGATTGTCAAAGTGCAGGGGTTCTGAGTTCCTGCTGTGCACAATTTCCCCCTCTATTAGGCAGAGAGTGTAGGAGACAATAACAGGTAAATGAGAGGAAGAATATATTGGGGAACAACAGGATAGGGTGATGTCTACCTCCACCATCTGTCTGTTCCAGTTACCTGTGCATATTGAGCAGCAAGACAGACCTTTTGGCACGAGAGTCATGCAAAACTGTGATGGAAATTATTTAATTAGCAGTGAGAAATGCAGCATTATAGATGCAAGATGCACCATTAATATCAGTTGTCCTTCTGTCTTGCTAGTGAAATATGCATCTATGTATCAGCCACAGAAATGCTGGGAGATAGTGTCTGCACAAGGACATATGATGCTTCCATAATCTGTGTTTCTCTTCTCATAACATACAGTGATATTTGCATATCACTTTTTTCCCCACGTTTACCTTCCAAAACATATTCAATTATAAAGTTTATGAAACTTCAAAGAAGAATTTTATAAACCCCAGTTGTGTCAGAGGAACAAAATTAAAAAAGTTATTTTGTTGATTTTAATGAAAGTCATATGAAAGTATTCAAAGTTATAGTTCAAAGTCCTTTTGTCGAACTTAGTCTTACTCTAGTTCTGTTTTAGGATAACTAAAATCGAAATAATTTGCAACAGTAGGTACATGCCTGTACTTCACTCATTCAAAAGTGATACCGACTTTGCAACTCTAGTAACAAACAGTCGTGTTTGAATTGCTTTGGGAAAATTATAATTGTTCTACCTACAAAATGGTGAAAAATATTATATGCATCTCTTGCCAAATTATAATTTTTTATATGAAACTGAGTCAATCTGCAAAAAACAAACGTCTCTCAGCACCCTTTCCAGTGCTTTAAAAGTAATTTGAACGAAAGAATTGTCTTAAATACAATATCATTAATAATAGTTAATAAAATGCACTTCTAGTGATGGGATTTGGAGGTGGAAGACTGGAACAGTTGCCTGGGTAAATGTTCTTTTGTTGTTGTTGTTGTTTATTTGTTTGTTTTTTACAAAACCATGCATATGTTGATAAATATTTGTGACTGACAAATTGCTGTGTTTGTGAGAGTCATTCTTTTTTCCTAATGCTTCAGTTGCATCGGTTGACATCTGCTTTCTACTCTTTCATACCTGAGAGAGCCTCCAACACATAACTCTCACACACCTTTCCTTAAATTTAGACTCAGTGTACATGCTTCTCCTTAAAATTTACTCAGGGAATGCATAGAAAAACTTCCGTCTTCCACTAGCAACAGTTAATATCTCACCTATCTGTTTGTTACCCATGCGAAATAAAAAGAGGACTTTAAAATTCTCTGATATTGTTGAAGCATTTATTTTCCTGTCCTTAAATTTTATAATAATGGTGTTTGTACAGTTGGGCTTATGATGGATAGCTGACACGAGCATAGAAAATATGGATAAAGGACATTTTTAGCTCGTGACAGCCTGACACAATTTCAAGGTTTTACTGGAAATATCTTGATCTACTTAAATTGGCTTGAGGCTCTGCGAACATGGTTGGAGCTGTGTGCCCAGGGAAGCTGTGTGGTGCTTAAAGCACATGACACATAGATATGAGCCTCATTGTCTGGGCTCATTTTCCTTAAGGTGGTAAGTTACCTTTATGGAACTGTTATGATAGTGGGACAGAATGTTATAGCAACCTCAGTTTTTATCTGCTGATTAGTTTCATAGTGTACTTTCCCATTTCTTAGTCATTTAAGAGTTGCACATAAGTTATGAGCAGTCAGACAACATTAAGCATAAAGTATTTTATGACCATGTATAAATATACATAATGAACATATGATATGACTTTGATTTATCCAACTATGATTAAATATTAAACTTTTATAGCTTCATCCTCCATACAGCATAAATTCTACATCCTATTCTATGTATGTTGCACTATAATTTCAGATAAGAAATGTTAGGAAGTAAGTAATTTTACTGTTGAAAAATTGTCAGCAGGACTAACCAAAGTATTCCAAGGCATTACAGAGTAACTTGATTTCTTTTTTTAAAACCAGTTATTATAATAAACCCTATTCCCCAAATAAAAATACAAGTTAAACACAATCTGGGTAATCTAAATCTCTAACTATCTACAATTTGTCTTCAATACCTATAAATACAATAAAAGCTGTGAATAGCTCTTCCCCAAACTTAGAAACTTGGTGGAATCAGTAATCTTCAGAGGAGGCAGAACTTTTCATATAAAGGAGCTACTTCATATAAAATTTAGACACTTCTTTCCGGATTTACAGCTCGGACTATACATACTTTCCTTCATAATGCTTAAGTTAGGAAAGGAAAGCTAAAAGATATGATTTCTGATCCCCCTTTTCATTTAATATCTAGCTACAGTCTAGCAGCAAAAAAATGTGGAATTATTTCATAAAGCTAAACTGTCTTGGATTCAGCCAAGAGTTAGGCTCAGCTTCAAACATGTTTAAATTTTGCCCACATTTAATGGAAAAGAAGAGGGCAAAATGGAGTTTGATGGGTTACATGCATAATATTCGTTGTCTGTGAGAAAGAGTGAAATAATTCACAGAGAGAAGGAAGAATGGAGGACAGTTTGCTCATGTGCTCTAAAATTCCATGTCAAAATTACATGTGTTTTAGACACTTTGAATGACCATGTTTCTTTCCAGTGGCTTGATGATGGCAGAATATATTATATACTGACTCTCATTATGGCTAATATTGAGTATGATTAGAGGTACATACATATGTATCTTGGTACTGGTCTCCTATGTGGCTTCACAGTATACTGGCACACTACAATACAAGAGTATTTGCAGTTACTCAAATATGAGAAAACACAGTGTTATGGACTATTTTAGTATTAGTGTTGACTGTGAAGAAAATTAGGAAAATTACTAAATCTCAATTCATAAAGCGTCAGAGTTCAGACTCACATTCTGCAGCCTACAGAAACAAATCAATACTAGATAATTTTTCAAGTTACTTCTGAAAGTGCTCTCAATAATTAAAAGACCAAGAAAAAAAAGAAACCTAACAACTGTTTCTAATGAAAGTCTAAAACCATTAAATTAACAATATATGATTCACTGGGTTTTTTTACTTGTATGTTTGCTTATATTTATATGTCTCTTATCAAAGTAGAAAAATTAAACAGAACCACATGGGAAATTAAGGTCTCCAGAGAAATATAAAAACTCTATGGATATATACAGCTCTGACTGACAATGTTCTTTGAGTTTTAGAAACTGACTGTATGGAAGAGAAGTAATACATCATGGGACATTGGAAAAGTAAGAGTACTAGATATTTAAGTAAGGAAAAGGAAATAATTTGGAGGTAAGTACTTTTGGCATTTTCCAAAAGGCCAACTATACTCTCACTTTCTTTTCAAAGCAAAAGTGCTGTTTGCATACAGGTCTGTGGAATTTTACAGTTTATGCGACAACTATGTCAAGTTATTGTTACTACAATATGTCTAGCAGTTGTAGATTTCAGCTGGGAGGTTTGTGGAGTAAAACCAACATTGCCAAAAATAAAATGTTACTAAAATCTTGTGAGTCTTTTGAAGAGTCTTTTCTCAGAGAGGGAAATCAGTCTGAATATTTCTTTCCAATAGAACAGGAGATTAAGAGAAACAGAGTCCTTCATGGCAGTTCCAGAGAAGTCACTGATTCTTTATTTCACAAGAAGAAATACAAACTCCAGCCTCCAGCCGATGATTGGATTCACTGATTTTTCCATTCTCACAAGTTCCATGGCCCTGGGCATTAAGCAACTCATTGCTCCTGCTTGGTCTGGAGTTAAAAAAACCTCAGCATATGTTTTTCATTCTGTTTTCTGTCCTCATTTATTTCCATCCCATATGCTTCACCATGAAAAAAACATTTCTTTAAATTTTGAGATTGCTTTGCTAACTTATGGTGGGGTTTAATATAGGAAAATATTGGGATATCCTACTTCTGAAACATTACTATCTGTAGTCAAACTCTGACAATTTTAGGAATATTTAGCCAGTAACTAGCCTAAATTTTCTACTTGTCAGACACAGTCTCAGGAAAACTTAATGATGAGATTTAATTGTGCAATGCCAACTATTTCTGTATCAATTTGCTGAAATAAACCTGGTATCTCAGTGCTTCTATGTGCAATAGTTAATAGGTGTGGTATCCTGAATTTACCTGGTGGGCAGGCAGCTCCTTAAAAGAGAGAGAGAGATTGAGATTGATAATTATGTCAATGTCATTCTTTCATCTCTTTGAAGCCTTCTAAATGGAAAAGTCTAATTAGTATGACAAATAAGGAAAGTCTATAGTGGAAAGATTCCTCTACACAAAGGTAATTGTTGATAAGAATGCTGATAACAATTGAGTTTATATGAAAAGGCAACTTCCATTAGCAAGTAAAGAAAAGGTCTCATTATTTCCATTCTGATAGAATTTTGCCTGTTACCTGACAAAACAGGTAAATAAACAATAGAAAACACACTATTTTACGGTAAATAAACATATGATCTAAGAATATGAAAGATTGTAGTGAATGGCCATAATATCAGTACAGTTCTCTTTTTTGGTGGTGGAGGGGTGTTGTTTCTGCACTGAAGTCCTGATGATGGACAGAGGCACTTCAAACTTACTGACTAAGGAGACTGAAACTTTACAGTTAATTCTGCAACCTGAAAGCGACTTCCAAGACATCACTTAAAATAGTGGATTTGTGCAATAGATGGTTGTCTAAAAGTCACTTTCGAGTCCTTAGAGTGAAATTTATGTTTTCAACTGCTTGACCTTAAGTCCTGTCATGGTCTATACCCCAGCCAGCAACTAAGCCCCACGCAGACACTTGTTCACTCCACCAGTAGGATCAGGGAGAGAACTGGAAGGGTAAAAGCTAGAAAACTCATGGGTTGAGATAAAGACAGTTTTATAGGGAAAGCAAAAGCCACACACGCAAGCAAAGCAAACCAAGGAGTTAATTCCCTGCATCGCATGGGCAGCCATCTCCAGGAGGGCAGGGCCCCATCAAACATAATCGTTACTTGGGAAGACAAATGTCAGCCACTCCAAACATCCCCTCTTTCCGCATTCTTCCCCCTGGTTTATATACTGAGCATGATGCCATATGGTCAGGAATATCCCTTTGGTCAGTTGGGACCACCTGTCTTGATTATGGCTGCTCCCAACCTCCCCTGCACCCCCAACTTCCTCACCAGCGTGTCAGTGTGAAAAGCAGAAAAGGCCTTGGCTCTGTGTGAGCCCTGCTCAGCAACAACAAAAACATCTCTGTATTATCATCCCTGTGCTCAGCACAGATACAAAGCACAGCTGCATACCAGCCACTGTGAAGAAAATTAATTCTAGCCCAGCCCAAACCAGCACACGTCCACAGGAAAAAAGTTCACAGTACTCAGTAATCTCTTGCAAACAATTTGGAGCTCCGCAGACTGTTTTGTGTGCTGTAGATCTCCCTGTGGAGCAGGAAGCATGTTGAAGAACATGACTGTAATTCACTGCAAGTATTGATTACAATTGACTCATTAAGAAGGAAATCAATTCCTCTGAAGCATATAAATTGAAAAGTGGGAAGCAAAAGTGAGTGGAAACAGTGTTTTGGTATTCATGAAACATTTTTAAAAACAGGTTTGGAAGAACGAAACTAAAATGTTTTGGTCTAGTAGAAGTGATTCTTAATGCCCATGATTTCTATACAGCTGCTATCTGTCTCTTTATTACACATTCTGCATTCTTGGTCAGTAAATACGATCATTATACTTTGTACTTCGTAGTATTATTTCAACATATTTAGAGTGCTACGGATGTGTCACTCCTTTAAACCCCTCATCAACCCTTAGCAAAAATTACTTAGGATCCTTTCTTTTTACTCACAACATGAAATGAAACACTTCATGAATATTTGAAAATTTTAAATTAAACCATTCAGCAATCCCCCATTCTGTACTTCCTAGTCCACGTAAATTTATTGTAAGGTATTGTTTGAAATTATTATAAAATGGAGATGGGGATAAAGAAAAGTCTATCAAAAAAGACAGACTGTTCAAGAGGTATTTTCTATATAATTCCTAAAATGTTCTACTTCCATGTTTTAAGAACTTTGATTCTAGTATCTATATGTTTCTATACGGAAAAACTAAATTTTGTGTACATTAACAGTAAAGAATCAAATCTCTTTAAAGTAAAATACATATAATAAACTAAAACATTTGTTTTGTTGTACCCTCAATTTTGATGAAAGCATGTTTCTAGGGAAAAAAACATTTTGGTGTTTTCAACTTTAGAGCCTTTGTGTTAAGACTTCCTAAAGAAAAATTCATCCTATTCCTCACCAGCTTATAACTGACATGCTTATCAGTGTTTTGCCCACTTCAGTTAATTAGCCCCCAGTTCAATTAATTAACCTACGCTGGTTCTGCCAGAAGTCATCTGGGCTGTGGAGGGTTGCACAGGGGTTGTTCATTCAGAGCTAGCTGTGTTTCTAAGGCCTAGTCGTCTTCACAAAGAAATGGGAAGAACTATTCCGCTGGGTTTTAAGCTTGATACTGGACATACAGGTTTGGTCCCCATGTCACTGACTGTTATATACTTCCTGATAACTATTGGAAAACACTGAATGGACAGGATGAGGGGATAGGATGACATACAGTAACATAAAAAAAACAGAATTGTTTTGGGTAAGCAGAAAGATTTAGAGATTTTGTCCACCACCATTAGTCTTTAAAAACTACAAATATCTGCACAACCACACAGCAGACACCTGACAGAACATCACTTTACCCTTAGGAAACCATTTCCTGAGAGCACAGAAAGAGAATTAATGTTAGACATCCATCCAATGAAATTTTTGGAGTTTTAGACTTACCATGTTTTATTTCTTCCAATCAAATTCAGATGGTCACTCTCATGGCAGAATAAATTGTGTTTGCCTCTAATACAAATGGAATCTCTATTTATAGTATTTAACTTCATCCCACATCTCTCACTCTATCCCTCTAGGGTTTTTATTTGACATTTTCATTCTCTTCTGTCAAGCCAAGGGCTTCCAGCTTTGTGTCATTAGTAAATTTCATTTACACCATCCTTCTTGTGTGCCAAGATAACTAATTAAATGACAAGATTTATTCCGGTAACATTACCGCAGCCTGATACTCTCCCTTTTCAACAGAATCAGTTGCTATATCTAATTGATCTAGTCCCTTACAACCTTAAAATTAATATGCCAATCAGTGTTTTCTCCACTTCAAGTAATTTCTCCCTTGTGACTATAAGATACTTCTAGGCTACTGCTACAGAACACCGAAGAACCCTGCATGGAAGTGCACAGCTTCAACAGCACCTGTTTTTTCTCTAGGCATGCACATGACTGAATAATTCTCATCAACTCTGGGTTTTGTCATGAGAAACAGACTTTTAAAACACAGTTTAAGTCCACATCTATGCAATATTATGTGTGCAACTCTAGTACACACAATTATGTTTAACTTCTATGTTTTGTTTTCTTGTTTTTCAATTGCCATCAAACCTAACTGCCACAGGAGTAATGGATTTCTCTATGCTTAAATTACTCTTTTGAAACAAAATACATCAAAATAACCCTTGAAGGACCACTCCACACTTTATGACATATTTTTATGCCAAAGAGAAATATATAAAAGACTTATCCAGAAGAAAGCACCTATGCCAGTCTGTATCTTTGAGAAGCTATCTTATTAATATACGGAATAATTCTTCCCTTCCCAGCAATTTAACCTCTTTCAATTCTTACTGATCCTACCAGTTGACTTTAGAGACATACTTCTGTGGCTCTCTGTCCATGATCCCTTGCACCTCTTTATCAGAGTGTCCCCCTCTCTGACCTCTCACTCTGGTAGGATTGCCTGGTGATTAGGATGCTCTCCTCTGTCCTTAAACTGAGGATTCTGAAGAAGCAGAGGCAAAAGATAAATTAATGGATCAATTCAGGTGCTCCTGCCTGTACAAGCCACCTAATAAAGAGAGAGTGACTTGGTTAAATAGTGACCTTCAGATTACGCCACTCAAACTATAGGTTATTTACAGTCTGGGTCTTACTCAAACAACTACAAAAGGTATAAAATGAAGACTAAACAAGGAAGTGAGACTCCTACTCCGTTCTTCCTAACCTACACAGGACTTTCTTAACAAAGAATCAGAAGTGCAGTAGATACTTTAGTCCCTTCACAAAGTGCAATCAGGCCTTTCAACTTCAATACTCTATTTTCAAAGAGGAAAAAATAAAAGGTATTGTCTTAAAATACTTTCAAACAGTGACCTGGGAACCTAGAGAAAATAGGACAGATGAGTCCAATTTTTCTTCTTATTTTTGGCTGCAAAGTTTTTGCGTACTTAGGACATTCTCATCTCCTGGATAAGATGTTCACAGCATCCAGCAAGATATCCCCAGTGTAACTATAGTAAAAATTTGACATAGAGAGTAACTGAAACTGAACTGAAATCTGTCAAAAATTAAAGAGATTCATCAATTTATTAACTTTTTTACTTTTTTATTTTCAGAATTATGAGAATTATTTAGATGGTTTTTTCTAACTTTCTCCTTAGGTAATGGTTTTAAACTTATCTGTTGGGGTTTATTTTGTTTTTGTTTTAACTCAATAACAATTCCTGACAACTATTAACTCTGAAGAAGCCACTGAAACCAACAAAGAAAACAACTCTGTAATTATTTTTTTTTTATTTAAGAAAAGCCTTTTAGTAACCCTACCTTGGAGTTATTAGATTCTTTTTTAATTTTTGTGTCATAGATATTCAGATTCCATAAAAGCACATTCTAGGATAGAAGATTATGAATTCAGCAGATATCTTCCTTTCTACTCAGAAATCTGAAATCTTGTCCTTTTTTTTTAACTTAAAGAAATGAAAAGCCAAAAAAGATGGTTTGATGTTGGGTTAAAAGTGAGGGTGTAATCAGTTGCTCTTATTCCCACAAACGCATCTTCTTCTAACTTGTAAGAAGTAAGAAAAAAAAGTAAGAAAAAAAGTAAGGAACATGGGGTCATGCAGTTAGACTTAAAAAAAAAAAATGTTTAAGCCCCAGTGCATCTAATTAAACTTCATTACAGGTGAAACTGTAGATGAGCACAAGAACTGACAGGTAGAGACGCACCAGCCACCAGAGTAGCACTTAGACGAAAATGTACAAAATAATGAGCATCTTTTTCAGTACATCTAGCTGGATGCTCAAAGCCAAGCTAAAGTCAATGCACCTTACAATTAATCACCACAAGCCTGTATCAAACACGCTGCTTTCTCTCCTGAAGGACAGTGCTGCTGCTCATGAAGACTGGTAGCATGAAATGAGTGTTCTCATAGAAGTGACCCTGAAAGTCTGGGTGTCAGTACACACACGATTTCTTGAAATGCACTTTGAAAACCCATGAAAATTACCTCTACCTCTTCAGTCTCTGTGGACACAGAGCTCAAGGAAGACTGCCTTCACAAAATACCTTCCACCCTGTCCTCAGCAAGGCTTAAATCTTATGGGAGAAAAAGGTCCTCTGAACTCTAGTGAACTACTTTAGACACAGCCCAGCAGATTAGTGTCCTTCCTACAGATCGTATTTTATTGTCAATTTTTATTTGGCGAGTTGATTTTCTGGGTAGGTTTATTTGAAGGTTTTAGAAATTCTGACCGTTGGGGATTTTGAGAACAGATTAATAGGCCTACTTCTTTTTTCTTCTGTTTCTCTAGACGAAAAGAGAAAGTCTAGTTCACAAAGTGCTAAGCATTAAAAAGTCAAATTCTGCTTTTGTTATACGATTTTAGGAGCAAGACCTGTAATTTCCCCAAGCTCTCTTGGATATTCATTAGATATTCATATTGACTTCTTAAGTGAATATTGAATCCCTGGCTTAAAAACATATGTAATAGCCTGAAGGGGAAAGATCAAAGAATAAACTTTTAAAGTCTCAAAAGGTATAATACAATCACAGATGTTACAGACATTAGACATGCACTTGACAGCTTTAACACATATGGTGAAAACAGCAGAAAAAATGTATCTGTGACATAGAAAATGTTGCAGACTGCAATAACTCATTTCCAGAGTTGGAATTTAGTCTTCTGTTACCTTATCTGCTTTCATATTGCAAAGAGTTGTCTTTGTTTGCTTCGATGCAATCTCCAGTTTCCCATGCTGGCAATCAAAATGGCTTGGGATGGGGAGAGCTCCATGAAGTAACATTAGCAAAACATAACCCTAACAAGTATTTCAGACATGAAAAACCAGACACAGGTGTCTACCTGCATCTGACTATCATTTAATTCAAAAATTAACTCTGCTTTTCTGCATACTTTGCAGAGAGTTGGTAATTTGGATTAGTCAATTCCAATTTTGGGCAAAGACTTTAAAAACTGATTGCAGCATCACCTTTCCTTGAAATAATTAGGATCTGATTTTGGATCTTCCTAGTGGTTTTTCAACAATCTGCAAACACACAATTTTCTCTGTTCTTCATCTCTACAAAATCAGAACTTTGCAATGCCCAAAAATTGATATCAGCAGTATATCCGCAATCAAGGACTCAGAAAAAACAGATATGTTGTACCAATTGTGGGAAAGACCACTTAAGGCCAAAGCTTATTGATTTCTGTTTCCAATTCAAATTCCATGTGCTTAAAAACGTAAAGGAGGATCCACTGAAGCTATAACTTATACCTGACACATAGCTGAGGACTTGGAGACATTGAATAGCACCAAAAAGTACAGAAACAGCAACCCAAAGGTTAAGCTGTAGCTGTAGTTGCAAGCTTTAGTGTACTTCAAGGTGAGCACAATTTTTCCATGGTCAAACATATCAAGAGCTGCTCACTGCGAAAATAAATGAGGTAACACCTTGGTCTGAATTATAAGCAGAGCTAATGACAATCCCACAAAGGTCTCTTTAAGAGTTGTAATTAGCTCTGAACTCAACTGGAACCTTGTGAGATCTCTCAGACAATGTTAAGAGATGCAGCCTCTAAACAGACTTCAGACAAATGAAAAACAAGCAGTACTGTATTAATGGATACACAAATTAATTCCAAATTCCAGGAGCTTGCAGCATAGTAATTGAAATCACAGCCTGTTTCAAGATTCTGTTAGTTAACATTGTATTTTTACAGACAGAAAGCATCAAGTACATTTAGGGTTTAGGACTTTGTCAAATCCTAAAAATGAGATATATTTTACCTTTTTTACTGGCTTCGAAGGAACTAAGCTAAACTATATCACTCTTAGGAACACGACTTTTACCACAGAGATTAAAAGAGTCTGAATGTTACCTTGTTCTCTTTATAGCCTGCTTTATAACTCCCCGAGTGATTTCATTACCGCACACCACGGAGCTATCCCTGCAGTTCGTTTTGCCAGTCTCTAGAGGTCTCTGCATATCACATTTTAGTTCCGTGACATCTCTGCAGGAAACGCGTTTCGAAGGTGAGACTGAAGAACCGCGTGACAAAAGTCTGCTGGAACCACCTCCCACTCTGACAGCGCTGTCGTGGGAATTTAGTTCTCCCAGTAATTTATAGAAGCGAAAGAGAGGGAGAGAGATTTATACTGTAGCATTAGCTAACACCAGCATTGACAAGCAGGAGCATTTTGCATTTTGTCCTTAGGATCCAGATAATCAAAGCTCTTAACATTCAGCTCGAAGCAGTGAAATTTGGTGATGTACAATGGTGGCTGCTAACCCCTGCTGCCACAAATATTACCTTTTATACTCTGACATCAGCCACACCTGGGTTGTTTGTTTTTATTCTCCCTTCATGCTTGATGATTCTTTTCATTGAAAAAAAAATCTGATTTATATTATTATTATTATTTAGCTAACCATGGAAAAATTTATTTACTGTAATTTGAATGTCGATTCAGTTTTTTAATAGGTCATAAAGGTCATATCTTCCACCTGTATGATTGCTCTCAGCTCTCGTCTAGGAACCTGCTTTCTAGGTGTTCAATACATCTGTCCTGATTGATTCCATGCTATAACTTATATCTATAATATATTGAACATATAAAAAAGTCTTACATATATAAGGAAAATATTCTGAAAATAGTAATAAAAACATTAAACCCAAGGAAACTCAAAGAAATCATCGGGTTTTTTTCCGTCCCTGACCATGTCAAGGCAGTTGGAACTAGACGATCTTTAAGGTCCGTTCCAACCCAGGCCATTCTGTGATTCTGTGATCTTAGAGTCTCCTCAACACCTAACACCAGCATTACACTCAGGATCAAATCTTGCCTATGGACTGACTAAACTAAGTAAATGAATAAGATACAGGCAACTACTCAAGGACATTTCTGATTCTCAAGACCTTTATCAGGAATTGTGGCCTTCAGTAACCACTCATATTATCACACAAGTAACTTGGCAGAACAGGTAGATGTCAAGGCAGACACATTCAAACAGCAGAACCAGCCTTGTTGCAGACACAACTTCTGCAAACATCAGAACAGAATCTGGCATTTGAATTCATTATATTTCATGTACCACAACCATTAGAAAGAAAGATATGGAATAATTAGGTGAGCTTACTCTTATACTGTAGCTTAAATAATTTTAATAGACTTATAAATAATGTATTTATGTTAAAATAGCAATAGTTCTTTGAGATGTCTTTTCAACTCTATATTGCTGATTGGACCCTAGTTCTACTCCTCACTGAGCTACATGCAGAAGATGAAATTCTCCCAGTAAACTATGTGTGCCTGTTCTCTCAGATTCCCCTTTGATGCTAGGAGGCAAGAGAGGTATGATAATGGATTGTAGAAGAGAGAAAGGCACATCTTTTAGTAGCTGTAGTTTTATGACACGTAGCAATTCTTTAATCTGAGAATTAGTAATGTGCTTCCCCCTTTTGAGTAATATAAAACAGGGCCATTCTTGGTTTGCTCTGTAAAAACCAAGACTGGGTCCTATGTCCTTGTTATTTTACTGCTACTGCTCTATCCCTATTCTCTTGGTGGCCTCCTCTGGACTCACTTTGACAGAGCTTGCCTGTGCTGGGGACCCCAGAGCTGGATGCAGCACTCCAGGTGGGATTCATGGGAGGAGAGTAGAAGGGCAGAATCACCTCCCTGTCCTGGTGTCCACACTACTTCTGATGCAGCCCAGGAGATGTTTGATGTGCACATTGCAGCTCCTGTCCATCCTCTCACCCAGCAGCACCCTCAGGTCCTTCTCAGCAGGGCTGCTCTCGATCTGTTCATCCCCCAGCCTGGGTTGACACTGGGGGTTGCCCCAGCCCAGGTGCAGCACCTTGCACTTGGTCTTGTTAAACCTCAGGACATTCCCGTGGGCCCACTTCTCAAGCTTGTCCAGGTCCCATCCTTCAGATGTGTCAACCATACCACCTATATAAATACTTTGTTGCTTGAAGTGATCAGGACAACTGATATGTTTAGAGAGGTATTTTCCATCCCTGCACTGCTGGCGCATTAGTTTCTTTGTGCAAGGATTGCTTGTTACTTTACAGCTGTATTAATAGAGGGATTAATAGTATAAGCCTTTGGAAATTTACACAGTAGAAATAGTTCTTACAATTCCTGTTGTAGGAATCCTGCAATTATAAGAAAAGTGTTCAGTCTTCGTTAGTGATTTGTTAATGTGGGGATTTGGGGCAGTGTGCTTGTTTTTCCTTACATTCAGAAATGTTTTTTTCAGAATTTACAGTATAATTGAAAGTATAAAAACTGAAGTAAATTTAAACATGTGGTACACAGGTGATCAGCAGTATTTGGATTATGAGCTTTATTATTTGGCTGAGGAAGTAATTAAAGAGGCCCAAGGCTATCAATTTTATGTTCTGTCCAATTTCAGGAGAAAAAGGTATTTCCTGTAGGGATTCTCTGAATAGTTAAGTATATTTATTCCCTTAACCATACCCATGTAAATCCCATATATTTCTCTCCTCAGTAAATGTGCAATACAAGTCATATTAGAAGTCAATATTGTCTTTGGTAATGACAGTGAGTTTCTTACCTAGTTGGAGAATGTGAAATATTTCTGTGGTTCTCCTAGCATAGAAGGAAAAGTAGATGCAACCATTAAAGACAGGCAGGAAAAAACCCTACAACTTACTAAAGAACTTAGGGAAGATGTAGCCTGGGAGAAAAAAATTAAAGCTTCTGTGACTCAGTCTGAACTGAAGACCCGGAGACCTGAAGAGCAGATGTGAGCCTTGATATGTATGAAGTTAATATATTAATGTATTTGTGCAATGGAAAACCAACAAAACCCTAAGCCAACCACTAGCCAAGTATCTGTTTCAGAGAAGGGACATGGAACAAGCGTCAAGAATCACTTTAGTCAGTCCACTCATTTGTATGAGTTAGCAATAAAATAGCTTACATCCTTTGGTGAGTAACAGAGAAAGTTTTAAAAAAGAAGAAAATATGAAAAATGCACTATGAGTAAAAGATCTAACTTCTAAAAGAAATAGTGCAAGTTAGGGAATTCAGTGTTACAATTAATTACTTAGAACTCAAATAAATACTAAAAGTTATTATAAAATCCATTCTTATAAAAGTCACACACACACAAAAGGTCTGTTGATAGCTATCCTTCAGAGGAGGATTAAATAGATGAGAGTAATAATTCCCCAGGTGTAGAGGATGAAAATTTGGAAGAAAAAGCTGAGAGGTAGAAGATAGGACTACAACCTTTAAAAAAACCAACATACACAAAGTAATCAATGCTTGATAAACTGTCCAAGAAAGGTCATCTGTGAGTCTTATGAGAAGTACCATGGTCCATATACCTCAGTGAAATATTAGCACTCATATGACTGTAAGAAAATCAGATTTAAAGGAAAAAAAATCAGTAGTAAGGATCTTTGGGTTAAGAATTTGGTTATTATGACTGTTTATACATATTGACAACTAGAAATCAGATATAATAAGTTCATCAGTCTTTTGTTCCACAGACTTCATATAAATAAAGAACTGCATATCTTAGCTACTCACCAGGAATTTCTGTCACAATCCTATTCAGGAATTGGTAATTTCCTTAGAATATGTTTAGATTTGAAGGAGAATAAGGCTTTGTAAGTGGCACAAGGCTCTCCTGAAGAGAGATAAAATCATATGAAATGATTTTTTTATTTGTCTGAGTTCCTAATGTTTTTCTTATTTTACCTGGGGCTTTTTACTAGCATCAGTTACATTCAGTGTTGTAAAATGCTGTCCCTTATTGTCAGCAAAGAGTTCGAAAATAATAAATACCTTTTAGTTCTCACATTTTACAATGACATTAAATTGCTTGATTTTCTCTGTCTTTGACTAGAGGCTAAATTCAGAGCCTTGAGAGGAAAATCCTCTATGTTGTGTAGTGCAAATAGCATTGCAAAATTTGTCTGAATGGTAGATAAGAACATTTGAATTTGTTTGTACAAGCAATAGTGTTTTCTCCCATAGGCAGCAATTAACTGTCCTGTTTTAAATTACTTTAAAAAAATCATTAAAAAATTATCTTTTTAGTACTGATGTATTGTATAACAGACCCAATCTCAAATTTTATCATCTAAATATTTTTTAAATTGTTCACCTCTGATGGTGGAAAAATACAATTAATCAGTAGAGAAGTGCATCTCAACAATGTGTTTGTCTTCACAGTCAAATAGATTTAATTTACAATAGAAAGGGATTCCCCTGTTCATGACTTTTTTGTACAGCTCAAGTCATAAATCCCGCTGCTAGAGCATTTTCTAGAGTTGTTGATACTTTAGGATGGCTGCTCCCAGCTCTGACAGATTTTCCTCTGGCACGGCCCCAGCAATAGTAACCTCCTACCATTGGAGGGAGCCACAAGCACTCTTTCAGAAATTCTTTTTCATAAGTCTCTGGTTTGAAGAAACCAACTTTTTCAGCACTGCAGTGGTTGAATTGTATGCTGAAATGCTGCAGCATGCTCCATTTCTCTTAATAAAGAAGAATTCTAAAACATAATGGCCTATTCCTTATAATGTAGTCTACCTACCATTATTTTGAGGTATAAAAGAACATACTTCAAGCTCAGAACAAGCTGTACTTGGTGCTTCTTTTAATATTTTTATAATGAGTAATAAGTTTATTTTATAAAACTGCCGCATCTGCTTTTTATTTTTTCTAAAGACAGACATAAAAAGTATGCATTAAATGCTAATTAAATATTTTTTAAAGGTTTGAATTAAAGCCACGTTCTTCCTCACCATCTTATTTACCTCTAGAGTAGAAATAGGAAGAAAGTCATACAGAAAAATGTTGTATTTTATTAGGATTTTTTAAAATGTAATTTTACTTGTGCACCAAGATAATATATGAAGATTTTACCTTTTGCATGGTTATCCAGTCATATGGGAACACAATATAACAGCATTGGCTACACTATCAAATAGAATACTAGGTTCTAAACTGCTGCAAATAAGATCAGTTGAGGATCCACAATTCCCATATCCAATATTTAGAAATGTTTTTCTAATTTTTGTCTTACACTATAATTTCACTTACATCTAACCAACACATGGGTAAAGAAGGCCAGGAAAAACAGAAAATGAGTTTACATAAGAACTCACCAGGGCTATGCTGTAAGTCAAATGAAGTTCTTGAGTTAAATACTAGTCACAGAGAGAAAGAAAAAATAAATTAAAACCGTTTGTATTCCAGCTTGCAAATATTTATCCTCTATAACTCAAAATAACTGTATAAAACCAAAAAAGGCTATGAAAGATAAAGTTCTTTCCATTCATAGAAGGCTAGATTATATCCTGGCCTATGGTTCCATACAGAGAAACTGAGAAGACTAAAGCCTCTGTAAGGTTTCAGTCACAAAAGTGTGGGAAATTACCATCAGGTGCTACCCTCCCTTACTGCTGCCCAAGGAAATTTTGGATGATGTGTCAATGGTGACAGCGACGCTATTACTGCATCACAATGTCAGCACAATCTGAACTACCTTAATTTATAGGTATAACTTATTTCCATGTCACAAGTTATCATTATAGCAATATTGAAAAGTCTCAAATGACTCAGAATAGCCTTAGACAAACTCGCTCTGTTCCAGAAGGAGACCTTTTGCTCCTTGTGTTTAGATCCACTGAAGTTCTGAGTTTGCTGCATCAGAAAAGCAGAACAACCCAGACCCTATACTTATTTAATTAGTTTTGACTTTGTGTTTGGAAAATCAGGGGTTTTTTAGTTAGTAAAAAGAGTAGCAGCTGATGCTTCTGGTTGCAAATGTTAGTGATCTTGGAATTATCCAGGCAGTCTGTAGAAGAGAGTTTCACTGCAATCAGGTGACAACTACTCTTTTGTGGTACTCCAGGCTTAATGATATGAAATGAATGTGTGGATATCCTCTACAAGTTAAAAAACCAGTATATTCCAGGAAGTTAAATTGTTTGTCAATGTGCCTAACTGACAACTAATAGTAAGAATGAAAATTCAAATTTAGTTGAGTGATCTACCATAGACCAGTATTGTCATCTAGCACTACATTTTTCTGCAATGCTGTACCAGAACAACAGTGTAGCACAGCACTAATGATTATTTATCCCCCATGTAGGGATACACATTTTCTGCTTGGTGAAATAACTAGTAAAGTTGTGTTGCAAGGAAATCATCACTACATATTCATCTCATTTTTTGAGAAGCTTATGGTCAGATTTATAATCTCTCTCCAAAAAGGATTACATTAACAATCTAATGCCTGAACTACTTTGGAGTGTGATTTTTTGGTTTTACCTCACAAAAAGTATCACCATATTTCCTTTTTTTTCAATATATGTAACAAGAAAGTCTTTAGAAAAAGGCATAAAAAAGACTGAAAAAGCTGTAGACCAAGAGTTTGGAAAATAAACAAAAAGCCTACCTAAACCTAATGAAGAAGGTTATGTATACATGTTTGACCTTGCATAAATTTCCCAAGAAGCAACTGAGGTAAGCACTGATTTATAAAGTGCTGTATGATGTATAACCTCACTTCAAACATAGTCAGGTATATTTTTGAGTGATCTTTTGAATGTCCTTGAAAGGATACACCTTATAAACATGGACTGCTCTGTAAATGTTTGAGGACGACCATCATTTCAGGTGTAGAATGATGACTAAAAGCTATCTTGAAAGCATGCTGAGTGCTTTGCACTCAGTTCTTCATACATCATAGTATAGTCATACAACAATAAACATGGTGAGGGGCCTCGAGGGGAAGCCATGTGAGGAGCAGCTGAAGGCACTTGGTTTGTTCAGCTGGAGAAGAGGAGACTGAGGGGAGACCTCACTGCAGTTACAACTTCCTCGTGAGGGGAAAAAGAGGGGCAGACTGATTTTTCTCTGGGGTGACCAGTGACAGATGGTCCTATGCAGGGCCAGGAGTTGGACTTGATGATCATTGTGCGTCCCTCCCAACTCAACATATTCTGTGATTTCCAGAAAAAATTCTAGTTCTGTTTTTCCATGTTTTTTTCCCAGAAAAGCCCCAAACAAATCTATAATAAGAAGATAAACAAATAAAGTATTATTCCAAAAATAAACCAACATGTTACTGATAAACACTGGGTTTTATTCACTGACTCATAAAGAATGTAAAGTATGGTCTTTTTAAGCTCTGTTGTTTTTTTTTCTCTGACAAGATAATGCTTCCAAGAATTTAGAGATGGAAGAAAGAATATCTGATAACTTCTTATTAGATCTAGAAAAACATGTGGCTTTGAAAAATTTTTCTTTATTTGCTGTATATTGCAAAAGCTATTTAGACTGACAAAATAGCTTTCAACAAATCACCAGTGAAGTAATTTTCGCAAAAACCCATCCTGACTAACATACTGAGGAGGCAGGTGATGCCTTCTGAAAGAACCATCAGGTTGTCACCCTTAAGGTAAAGCCTCTCTAAAGAGCTTGATACTCTAGAGACTCAGCGTGATGACACGTAGGGCTGCCACCCATCACACACCAGACTGCACTGTCAGCCTTCTTCCCTGTGCCACGGGAGAGGGCACATCTGCCAACCATTTCAGTTATTAGGTTCAAAAGCAACTCTTAGATCTGTTTATAACAACTTTGCCCATTGCAGACAGCCCCTGCAACTTCCAGCTACCCCGAGATAACATGGTCTTAAAGACAGCAGAAACTGTAACATAAAGGCTTCTGTCATTCAGCATGTAGTCCTGAACCCACGGTCTTAGGGAAATGTCCCACACCCTAAAGTAGACTATTCAGCTGGTATTCTTCTTGCCTCCTCAAGTCTAACATTTTAGAACTGTGTGTACTACACAAAAATCTTTGAAGTCCAATGTACCTATTTCTCTAACTCTATGCTATATTTGAAGACATTTTAACAATATTAATTAAATCTTAATGTCTGGAGTTTTTTTTAAAAGTCAATACAACTATCAAGGAAGGCGATGTTAGCAAGCCAAAGACCAATTGCTACAATCTATTCCTTCAATATTACATGACAACACACTGTGGTTGTATGAAGGCATACAAGCTTTGGGCAAATGATTTCTTTAATAATTTAAAGATTTTTCAAAAGACTATATCAAAGTGGTACCTCGGAGTCCATAAATTTTAAAAAGTAAGATAATGAAAACATGCTTAGCTTATAATATTGTTTCTCAGACAAAATCTCTTTTGAACAAACTCATTCAAAGAAAAAAAGAAAAGAAATTTAATCAGGGGTAGTTCTTTGTCATATCATTACTTTCCCACAAGACTTATTTAATTTTAATTATGTTATAATTTGCTTAATAACAAGAACTGGGTTTTAATGAAAATCTTGTCAGAAAAAATGCTTAAAGGGGGATCTTTGATTTCTTTTTAATACCAAATATAGATATAGCATATAATGCAGTTGTACTCTGTAGCCCTTAGCAAAGGAATCTGTTGCTACACTGCTCGTTTTCTTTCCATAAAATAATTTTGCACTTGAAAGATTCACGCTGCTCTGCTTGTAAGAATTCTCTTATGCAGCTAAAGAAAAGTGGTTTTGCCACACTAAATATGTCCAAGAAGCTCCAAGTGCCTTTCAGTTGTCACTTCTCATGGTGTCTGATACCTTCTCCCCCCTTTCCTGCACATATGTCACAGTTATTTTCCATGGAGTGTAAGAATCTCTATTGCAACATAAGCATTAGCAGAAAAACCCTTAGAAAGACTTCATTTGAAGGTATTATAGTATTAAGTGGCTTAGGTGTTTGGATTCTATGGTAATGGAACAGGCTGAGAACATGAATAGAGAAGGGGAAAATACTTAATGCATCTTATGTACCAGGGGAGGGGATACACTGAGGGGGAGGCTGAGAATTAACCCCACTTGCAGTTATAAAAGCTACACAGGAAGAATCCTTCCACACCACAGTATTGCTGGAAAATCAAGCAGCTGGTTGAAGTCAGGGTTTGGCGGAACACAAAGGGACACAGAATCAGCGTCACTTTCCATCACACTCATACAACACTGGACATGAGAGATGGGCTGGAGGGCGTGACACTGGATGATGGGAAGTTAAGCTTCACAGCTTATGCAGATGGTTTCTCCCAACTGGCTAAACAAACTTGGGTGAAGGATGACACCCTCTATTACCTTACAAGTTTGGGGTGCTCAACTTAGATCTGCAAATATGGCCATGAAAACAGAGCACTCGTAACTGAGCAAAGAGAAAATACACAAGTATTGAACAGCGTTAGTGGTGGAGTTGAGAAGTCAGTTTTCACATGTGTTTAGGAAACCTGACCGGTGTTGACAGTTCTATCAGGGATGACATAAAAACAAGATAAGCCTCAGGCATAAGCATGCACAAGCAAACATGAGCTGAAACCTTAAAAATTTTATAAAAGTCCAATATATATGAGCTCTTCCCTTCTGCCCCTTTCTGTTGTCTGCATTCTCAATTCAGTAATGCCATGTATGTTTGAAAAAGTAGAAAATCTCAAAAAAGCCCCCAACCTGAACAAACAAAACCCACCGAAACGCAAAAACAAACACATAAAATAAATAACATACATGACTTTTTTCCCTGTGTTTCTGTGTTTTTAATTCCTTCTTCTTACACTGTTAAAAATAATAATAATAATAAAAAACACTATCAAAAGAACCAATACTTGTATCTTGGGATTCCAGTAGCAAAGTTAAAGTCTTAGAAATTTAGAAAGGGATTTCTTCTCGTACAGATCCTTGCTTCTAAGTAAGTGTGGGTGGAAGATAAAAACTTTATGGCAAGAAATCTGTAGACTAAAGGCTTTCAGTGAAAACACTTGTCCTCCCTGACAAAGAATTCTCTAACAGGAACGGTAACTCCAAAGTCTTCTTTTCCACAACATTGTTACACATCTCTTAAAGCTATAAGGTAGATGCATTTATATGAATGAAAGTAGAGATTCTACCTTGCTTTCTCTCTCTCTGTCTCTCTTTCTCTCTCTCTCTCCCTTCCTCCCTCTCCCTAATACTTTTCAATTTCCATTCCTTGGATGTCCCCTTCATTCCGTCTTGATTCCCACCCTCAGGCCACTTATGTATTTTGCACAGACCTTGGTGATACCCCAGCCTGAACTCAATGACAGTTTTAATAATTAATAACTGAGCTATTCTTTTAAGTCACTTTAAATGAATGAGACAAGATAAATCATCTGCCTGAAGGAGAACATGGCGCTTTAAAATTTGTATGTCTGAAATACAGATAGAACAGATTTTACATGTGAGAAAACATGCTTTTGAACATTCTAGGTTTCTGTTACTTGATAGAAAAAATCAGCAACAGCATTGACTGCTTACTTGTCAACAACAGTCTTGCTGTTGACGAGTAAATCTTACCTGTGATAATATGACAGACGCCTTTCAAAAGCCAGAGGCTTCAGAAAATTTGCTCTTCAGTGAGATTTAACAGTGAGTACAGACCACCCCAGCTGGTACTAATATGGCAACCAACACCTAGGTTCCTTTCCTGCAAATGTGTACTTTGACAAGGAGTGTGGTGTCTGAGATCTAAAATATTGTACTGTTGTCTTCATATTATTATTTACTTAGTATTTAATTGGCTAGAAATTGTGGTACTTTTACACTAAACACATTTGCCTACATGCACGTAGGTGTCTATAATGTCTAAAGAGGTGATGCTGTCAACCACAACTGCACTGAAATCATCTATATATTCTTCTCTTTCCCAATCTCAATGATGATGCCAAGGAGCTGCATATAGAAAATTCTTGCATACTTCAAGTAGTGTTTCAGATATTTAAGCTCTTGCTTTATTTTGAAAGCAATACATGTGGGCATTTAAAATACAGGTACAGGAAAGAAATAGAGTATAAATGCCTTTTTATAGAAAAATCTATAGAACTCTTGTGCTAAATAGTTTCATTATATTTGTGCAAGATTTATATAGATTTTCTCTGCTTGTCTTGATTCCTTGATGGAAAATCCCTGCCAGTAGATACTAAATGCCACACAGCATCTGATTTGAAATGCCATCAGTAAGCACAGAATAGTCAATGCTGAATTATTGCATCATTACTATCAAGATATGAGATGATACTCTCATTCACTGTGCACTCAAATTATTCAGGCCAGCTGAATGTCATATTTCCCATTTGTTTTCCATTTGCAATATGCCCCTTGTCATTGTACTACTTCCAGTATTTATTTGCCCTATCTCTACATATCCTGGCTCATTACATTAAAAATCACAGTTTCTGTGTATCAGTCCCGTAAGTCCTTCTCTGACATTCTGAAACAGCCTACCAAAAAAAAAATCAGATTTCTTTCTTGATTAAACAATTCATGTCTGCATTCTGCAGATTTGGTATCAAAGTAGGTAAAATAAATGCACACTACTGTGAAAGATGTGTCTGGCATGAGGACAAAATCTCAATAATATTAAGTAAAATTCAATTTACAGTGTTTGTAAACTTTCTGTTTTTAAAAAAGCATCAGAACTCTACATTCTTCAACTCTGTATCTTCTCATAATTATGCACCAACGTAAGCCTAATGTGTGGTATATTTAATACTTATTAGAGCTTCTCAGGAATTTTCTGTAGCTTACATAGTTACACTGTAAATATTATTGTACAACCCCTAAGAAAATTTTAGATGTTTATAAAGGTATTATAACAGTAAGAGCATTTTTTGATGGTACTTAAGGCTTTCCAGAATGGCAAAATCAAAGATATTTAAACTTCTAAAATCCCAAGAATTCTAAAGTGAAAATGTATCAAACTAAATAGTAAAGAATCGAGCTTATATCAAACTAATCTCCTGACAGCTCATCTTTCTGCACATGCTTTGTCATGGCTGTTCTGTTCCACTAGTTGGTTTGCTCTGCATCTCAGTTACCTCTAGCCCATTGTTCCCAAGGTTCAGTCTTTATACTTCTTCAATTGCCATTTCATAAAAACAGTTTTCCACAAGTGGAGTTTTTTTTCTTTACCATGTTCAGTACTTGTTTCATTGCAGACAGCTCTCATGGCATACAACTGCATATGGCCATCGCTACATAACTGTTGAGAGAAGTGTTAATCCTACCACTGCTCTGCATCTGTATATAATTATATAACCAAAATGTGAAATGAATTAATGTGCAGATTTAAAATTATTCCTAGGAAATAAGAATCTATTTGAAACTGAGTGTTAGCAGTTTTCATAAATAACATGAAAAGATGAAGAATTGAAAATCAATTTCCATGTCACAACTTGCACTGCTGTAATACCTGATATTGTTACTGCATGCAGAGCTACTGCCAGTTCATTACTCAGCAGAAGAAGTAGAAGGCAATCATGAAGTAGAAGCCTGTACTGATAAATTCCATTCTAAATTCAATCACAATACCAATCACATTACATGCCAACATCCACTGTTATTACTTGACATCATTCTACGTGTATCTAACTTCTAAAATCTGAAGGGCTAATAAGGTGCCATCACCTATTTAAAGCTAAAGATCTCCAGTAGCCCTGTGAAAGTCCAGACTCTCAGAGCACAAGAATTTTATAGTAGGGATGCTGTATCCTACCAGGATAGAGAACATCAGAGGTAATGCAAAATACATGAGCCCATGGGACCAGATGGGAGGCATTTGAATGTGTCAAGAGAGCTGATCAATGTTATTGTCACGCCTTTCTCCATCATTTTTGAAACATCATGGTGATGGGGACTCCTGGGGATGGGGAAAGGAAAAACATTATACCCATCTTGGAGAAGGGCAAGAAAGAGGATTCCTGGATCTGCAAGTGGATCAGTCTCCACTTAGTCCCCTGGACAAGTGAAGTCTCCAAGACAAATTTGGAAGTAATTTCTAAGCACATGCAGTACAAAGTGATGGTTCAGAACAGCCAATATAGATTTACCAGGGTGAAATGTTGCCTGAACCCAGTGAAGAGACAAGCATTTTTGTGGATAAGGGGCATACAACATACATATTTTTTACCATGACAATAGTGAGGTCTTTGTCACTGTCTTCCATACTGTCTATATGATCAAATTGGTGAGATGCAAATGAGTTGGATATTAGAGGTATCATGAAGACAATAATTAAATAAATATTTTAAAAACCAAGCAGGACGAAAGAAACAAAAAAACCCCCACAGTAACTAAATGCTTGGAGAATACTTTAAAAAAAAATTCTTGATATTTATTTGTCTTACCCCTAGATATGGGGAATATGCTTCAAAAAAATGAAATTTTACCTGCCTCCCCAAGAGCAACTTTGAGTGTACTGTCAGCCTTTTATCACACAGCCTCTATTCTGCCTGTTTCTAAAATTTTATTAGTATAAGAAAATCAGTTTATAAAATGTACCTTTACAAAGTGTCATTTGTAATTTAATGTGTTATTAAACTGTTTCACTGCATTTTCTGAACACTAAATATGATACATAACTATTACACAAAGGTTTCACCTCAAGAAACACTTGAGTCTTGATTTATAACTTGTTTTTCTAGATGTTTGACTATTGAAATATACAAGTCTTCATCTTAACTAACATGTAAAATAGCATCAGCCAAATACTTCATACTAACATCTTAACCAGTTAAGTACTTAATATTGTCAAAAAGAAGAAACTGAAAATTCAGCTACTGAAATATCCTAATTGCTTTTAAATAAGAGACACAAAGTTTAATAAAAACATCTATTTACAGGAATGAAAACCAAGCCATAAAAAAATGGGGCTAAATCAGCAAAGTACACCAAAAGATAAGCATACACAGTGAGTTAACAAAATCAAGTTACAACACACAGTGAGACATTTTAAAAAGCAGTACTGGCAAATGATGATGATGATGATCATCATCATCATGGCTAGGCTTCGCAAACGAAGATTTGTGAAGGACTCTACCCACGTTTGCTACGGGCGCGCTGATGGCTAAAAAGGCCAATGCGAGATAGACACGTCCGGTTGCAAAAGGCACAGCAGAATGATACATGTTGATCAATCAGCAAGGTATGTAATCAAGTCATAAAACTGCAAGAAACATAAACTACTTAAGAAAGTTCTACCACAGAAAAACAAAAAGCTCCCCTAGCTAAAAGCATGTTTACCTACTATATTTTCTTTTAAATGGCATTCGATATCTCTTTCTACAGTTTCATATTTCCAGCTGCAAGAAAAGTAGTTGTCAATAGGCTTGATTACTAAAACATATGAAAACATAAGAAAATTGCAGTGGGTACTTCAACTTGATGTTACAGAGCATTATTTTCTGATATTCTTCCTCAGGTTGAATGAAATTGCTGGCTGGTTTTTCAAACCCAAGGTAAATAAAAAGGTTGGGTACCAGCTAAAGAGACCTTTTTAAAGCCTCTCAGCATTCACAGATCTCACTGATAAGCTGTGATCAAAGTGATCTCAAAATACTGTGAATTTCATTCTTGACCTGCAGAAAAGAAAAAGTGAAAAAAAAAAAGAAGAGAGCACAAACCAACAACTTGGAGAATTTGCCCTTTTACAAGGTTAACTTTCAGGAGAGCAGACTGCATGCTCATTAAATGTAAAAACTGCAATTCGGCAGAGAAATACAAAAAACATTCTAAAGCAGTCTTACATTTCATTTCTGCATGATTGAACTGACTACCGAGTCAATATTTGCATAGCTGTGAACCACAGAAAGTGTGTGCTTGCCCAGACACACAAATAAGGAACATGAGGAGAGGAACAGTGGGTAACTGGGGCCATAACAATACATAGAAAACAGGCTTACTTGCTTTTATTTGTAGAGTCTTTATTGAGTTGACTTTTCTCCACAGAAATGGTAATTTCCCAATATAAAGAAATAAGTTTTACTACTCCTCTTTAGTTGTTTTCTAGTTTCAAATTCATGGCTAGTTCATTGGCTGTAAGTAGAGTTAATAATCCACCTTGATATTTTTTACCTTGAGTGTCAAAGTTCTAAGATTTTCCTGTGTGGTTACAATAATACACAAATTCTTATGAAATGTGTTCTATGATACATAACAAGAGAGTTCTCCATGCTTTTAATAAATTTGCTCAATAAATAAATAAAAGTTGTATTCATTATGTACTAAGAATTCTGCTGTTCCGTCATTCTAGAACAAAGGCATTTAGATATTCACTAATAGTGAACAGTACAGATGTGAACAAGCATGAATGTTAATGAACTATTACTTCATGTTTTGGGAGATACTTACGCAATGACCGACAAAAATTAGACAACTGATTTGATATCTGACAAAAGAGTTTTAATCCAGGCCTCCAGGTCTGAAATCATATCCTCTTAACATTGATATTTAGTTCGTAACAGCTGCAATTTACCATTCCACTACACAATATTCCAAACCATACCAGGAACCCCGGGCTGAAATCCCTCGATTTCATTTGCCTGCTACTTTCATTTAAGAAAGATTACTCAGTTCCATGGAAAAGCTTTAAGAACTCTGTTGTTGGTAGCAAGCAGTAGTGGATGGGAATGCCTTTGGGCTACACAAACACCTTTGCTCACCACTATCTCCTGAGATTAAAATTTGTTATATTCCTTTTGTTGCTCATGATCTTCAGCAAAAATGTACCCTGTGTCAGAAGATCAGTAAGGGGGTCACAAGTTACTGCTGTAGCAGCTGGAACTCAGCCCTTCATCAGGATTAACAGCACTCACGTGGTGCAATGACAACATCAAAGACAAGCTTATGGTGTCCTGTAGTAAACTAGATAAAGCACGCACACAGTGATAGAAGTTTTTAAATTAAATCTGGGTTCTCCTAACTTTCTAGTTTTTCCTTTTACAATCTAATTTACCTTTTGGCTTTTGGTGGTGACCGTGGCATGTATCAGATACCTGGAGAAAATCAGCTACCTACTCAAACTCAGACACTTCCCTAGGTATTTGAAGCTAACTTCTGAGTTTGATTCTCTTTGTGAAATCTAGACCTGTCTTTTCTGGAATAATTGATCATATTTTATATGGGAACAATGGACAGGAGAGGTTAGAAATCAAAACATTGGCTTTAGGGTTGATTTCACGCAACGCTGTGTAACCTTCTGGTGAGCAGGAAAAGACTACATGCAAGAATCACATGTTGCTACCTTGTTAGCAGCATCCTCTAAAAGTTTTCCGTTTCAAATATCCCCTGGCAAACTGTATTTTACCATTGCTGTAAAAACTTTCTAAAATGCCCATGCAAAACTTTTTCTTTATTCCAATGTTGCTTTAAACAGTAACTGCTTCCAGCTCTGCTCAGTCAGCTCAACTGTCTTTGTCCCTTCTATATTTTATGCAGAATTATATCAGCTAGAACAAGGAATGAATAAGCATTTAATCCAAAGGCTGATGTATCAAGTGAACATGAGTCAAATATACGCCCTTGTGGCAGAAAAAGCTGTTTGTCTCTCTGCCGAATTGCAGTTCTCAGTGCTTATTTTGAACTGCACCAAAGTCTCTTTAGATATGAATTTATGTTTGTGTGTGCATTAAAAAGCAAGAGAGAAAGGATACTGTAGTCCTTACTACACCTGAGCAGTTTAAAATCAAGTCAAAGTATGTTTGCAGTTTTTACACAGTGGCTGGAACTTTCATTTTCTAAATTTCATTCTCTAAATTTTCTAAATTTTTATTGGAGATACTGTGTGAGATCTACCTCCATAGTAAGAGGAATCACAGTATACCTTTTGACATAAGATTTTTTTATCTCTCTTATGGTTAGGATTAACTACAAGGACCGTAGCCTCGCTGTTTTTCTCCAGTTTACCCACCAAGAATACATTTCTGAATACAAATACCGTTCGCTTATTAGCAGGAGGGTGTTGTAATGATGGTAGAAACCTGTAAGAGAGAGCTGGTTGTCACCAGCTCTGTGAGCTCATAATATAGAACAGTCTTTTGTGCCTTTGAATTCACACACTAGAAAGAACTTAAAACTTTTTCTTATCTTTAAACCTCAAACCCCTCAAACCAAAATGATCTACGTCTAGCTCTGCCTGAAGGTGAATGGCAACATCTTAGCTAAATTTTCTAGTACACTTTGTCTACTTTCAATGACTCTCAATAATAAAATTTGAAATAAAACTCAATTTTTTTAAATTGTAGAGAAGTCATGTTTCCTTAAATTTTCCTTGTGTTTCTTGTAAATGATTTTTTTTTCTCAGTTTTTAGGTGTATGAAATCTGTAAGACAGACATTTTTTTTTTCCTTTTAGCACTACAGTTGTTCTTTTGAGGGTAAAGTTACGGATAAATAAAATTATACTTAAAGTCTAAAATGAACAGCATAAATAAGTTTAAAAAGTAGCACAGTAATTTTAAAACTAAGATTACAATCATGAGAGCACAATGATGACAGAAAAAAAATCTGTCCTCGTCATCAACTCATGATTTTATCTGAAAGATTTAAAGTGATGTTGCAAGGATTAATTAGTGCAATATGCAAACTGAACCTTTTGTGCTTCTTCTTCTGTTTATCACCAAGAATTCCTTTTACTGAAAATAGTATTTTTTGGTCAGTAAGAATTCATTGTCTTCGAAAACAAGTACGCTTTTTACTGCAAATATTGAGGAAGCCTGTATGTGCAGTGAAAGTGAACAGTCAGGATGCTCCATGGATGATACACTGCATCTGTCTGAAGGAGCTGAATCAGTCTGCCAGCAAGCACAAAATTCAGAGCACTTGTGGGATGTATCTGTCACCAGTGGGATGTGTTATGACAGCTGCAACAAACGCATTGAATAGCTACACTCAACTGCTCATTCTTAAACCTTAAATTACTGAGCTGTTAAGGGCTCTTGTAGAGACTGTGGCTTAGACTTTAATTAATTAGTCTTCTTACTTCAAAAGAAATAACACGTATACACGTTTTTTGTTAAGTTGAACCAGAATCCATTTACAAAGCAGAAATACAGATTTACAAGGCAGAAATACAGATAGCCCTGCAAGACAGCCCCTAGTCAGTCAAAAGTTGCCTAGTACCAAAAATAACCAAACCAAACAAAAAAAACCCCTGTTTTCTGAATATTATTTTTGCCTGGCACTTTTCAGTTCCTGATCTTGCAATTCAAAATGCAAACAAGGAAAGCTGCCATGAAAAATGGGGGCTTTAAAAAGGTACATTTATCAGTTGTGCCTTCTTAACAAACTGACACAATATTATCAATTCTGTACTCTCCATGAAACTTTGCAAAGATCAAGAAAATAAAAGTGGAGTTGTAGCCATCTGAAGAGATGTTTCAAAGGTAATACAGTTCTATTATATCACTCGGAGTTTTTTTCTTAAAGCTGTGATAAATGTCCCTTCACGATGCCTTTGCCTGAAAAAAGCCAAACCTATCACTAATGTAATTGCAAATGGAAGAAAAGGTAAGAAACTCACAATTGATTCAAAGAGTTTTTATATTGTCATAATTTCAACTGAAAGAAAAAGAATAATTGGTATTAATGTCATTGTCGGCTCCTGAAGGAGTGAATAACTCAGAATGAAACCATAGATAAGATAGATATTAATCAAGGAGAAATTACTGAAATCGTACCCAAAAGAAACATTTTAATAATCATCTTTTATGTTTTTACTTATTATGTGAGATCTTTTAGACTACTGTAAGGAAATATAACATTCAATATTTAATATTTTATCACAGTTCACCCACTCCAGAAGCAAGGTGAATAGATTCATCTTAGGCAAATGACCATTCAGTGTCTGAATGTTATAAAGAAGGATTCAAACAACTTTTCAGCGCTTCTTTTTATAACACCACATATAATAAATGTCTAGAGCAGAAAAATAATTTTTGTGTTATTTTCCCAGATTAATTATATTTATCCTATTTAGTCCCACGAGGACCTCCAGAAAGGAAGAATTGCTTGTGGTTACAGAAACAAAAGCTGTGGATACCATATTTGGAAAACAGGGAATGCATTAGAACAACAACAGTGTGAAAGGATCTAGCGAACATGTGAGAGAATATAGAAAAGAATATGGGAGAAAAATAATTTATGGGGCTACAGTGCTAACCAAGGATTTCTCTTCTCTCTGAAGGAACTGGAATGACTTGTTATAGTCCACAAGACAAGAACCAGAATCTTAGATATGCAGAATCTCAGCTTTCTGAAATAAGGTCAGAAATAGTTTTCTGCATATTGGAATACCAACCCAGATAACTACTGAACCCTGAAGATCAGTTGAATCTTAACTCTGCATTCTTTTGTGTAGGTACTTTGGTGAATGACCAGATGTGAAGGTAACAAGTGAAAAAATTTCCTGTTCATGCAACAGTTCCGTTTTCCTGAATCAGTCATTCTGCACAGTAGGCATAAGGTGAAGAGATATAATGGAAGCAATAATGATGCTTTGCAGAGTGAAACATCTCCATTAGAGTAAAACTGGAGAGCTGGTGTCAGCACCTATCTGTATGTCTTGCAGAGAAGCAAACCTTAGAAAATGGGTATCTCGAAATTTTTTAATGACAGAAGCACTCACTGCTTTCCAAATGATGTAGATATAGGATGTGCTGTTCTGTGCTGTATCAATTTGCATGTTCTGAATTGAATATGGTAAGCTCTAGAGCAACATCTACATCAATCCTCAAAAGGCAAAATGTGTTCTTTGTAGTCACTATTTAGCATAATCACAGAAGGAGTACAAAGAAATACATGTGTATTTAGAAAAGCAGGAGCTTTCTGGCTAATGAACAGTACCTTATTATGTCAGGTAATGCAGTGTGTAAACCTTTTCAAAAACACCTCAGCTTTATCTTACAGTTAATAAGTGGAGTTTTTCACCTAACCACTCTGTTGAAAGACTGCATTGTACCTGACTGCATTGATGGTTAAGAATATTATTATGGTATCTTCTAATTCCTAGCCTAAATCTGTTCAAAAAATATCCACACATATATCTGACAACATGGTGCTTCCCTGATGTAAGTGCTATGATGGATTTACAGTGAGGCAGTCTTTCTTAGTTATCATTTTGCTGAACTGTGCAACTAGAGATGGAGATGTTAAATCATGAATACATGTTTCAGGAATATACTCAATACTAAGGATAATTATTTTTTTACTTCTGTATTTTTGTAAATAAACTTCTCTGACAGAATTGCCACTATTTTTATTCCCGAAAAACTTGTACAGAAAAAAATCCAACAAGTGAACCCTTAGAAAGGCTGTAGCTTCTTAGAATGTTTGTGAAGTAAGTATTAAAAATAAAGAGTATTAAAAATGAGAATGAATCCAGAGATAGAGATGTGCTTTTTTACCTCCAGTTTTCATCCATTCCAATTTTTTGTCTGCTCCAACTAAAAGAATCTCTGAGATTGGGACATATCTATATAACAAACAGGTTGTTTTTCATGCTGGTGCTAAAACTCTAAAATATATAAGCCTCAACCTTTTCCTACTGAAATGAATCTGAGTCTGAATCTGAATGAGTTACTCCAGGGCAAAAAAATCCTGCAAAATATATTCCAACAATCTTCAGCATCTCAGTTATATAAAGGGAGAATAATACAGCAAACCAGGTAAGGGAAATGAAGAGAGATTGAATTTCTGTATTTAGCAAGTGCTACACCTGACTTTCGTGACTCCTAAGGAAAAAATGTTGCATCACAAAGTATTTTGTTTATTCCTTTAGTTAAGGTAACTTAGAAGTGGCTGGCACTTTAAATTTAAAATAAACAACTATATGTAGTTTAGTCCTTCAAAAGACCTTATGAATTCTCCACTAATGCTGAACTGCCCATAGCACAAAACCCTAGCCCCAGCCTGCCTTCCCATATGTTAATCAGAGACATCCTGAGCTTCAACTACAGTTGAGCATATTGGTTTGGTTTGGGTTGGTTTGTTTTTGTGAAACACAATTCTTAATATTACGAGTCAGTAAAATAAAGACTAACGAAAGACATAGAGCCAAATTCAACTTCTGATTGACAGGAATATTCAACACGTTCGGATATTAGGAACCTTCAGCCATTTGGAAGCAAAGGCAAATTTCCACTGTCCCAGACTCCCACAGGGATTCTAAATATTGACATTTTCTCCTGTTTTTTCCATAGATCTCTGCTGCACAGTTCTCAGATTCAAACCTTTTCTACCTCTGAGTCAAATTGGGCTGTTGGATCATCTGAAACTGTGTGTCACAAGAGATTCTTGTCTTTGTATGAACAGTATTTATTTCATTGACCTAATATTTTTCCTCTGGTATTTTGAAAACAAACACTCACAGTCGCCCAGGAATATGTACCAATTGTTCAAGAGCATTTTTGGCCACATTTTCAATGATTTGGTCTCTGAGATGTGAGTTTCCAAGGTCACAAATGAAGATACCTCTTCTTTTTCCTGTACTTACTTATTCCACAATTGCAGACTAGATGAAAAATATGGGGGTTTTTTACCATGCAAGGCATCACAGATTTGCATGATACATTCTGCAGCTCTCAAAAGGGTTATTCTTTATGGTGAGATATCATTCTTTCACAGGTTTTGTAAATGAAGTAGTTGGCATATTTTACAGAATACATTTTTTGCTTAGAATCAAATATGTTAATGCATGAAAATGGCAACAGACTCTTGTAAAACCTTTAAGGAGACAGATGTTAAAGTTGTAAATGTGAAAGAGTAGTGTATAGTATTTGAGCTTTTATGGGAAAAATAACCGGGAAAAGCAAACACTATGTTCCTACATATGGGTCGTTGTAAATAGAGCATCTTATAAAATATTCTGAAATTAATTTCTTTAGTATTTTCCAATAAACTCATCATTTTCAGAGCTTAGCATGACTGCTGGTTTGAAAGTTGTTCTAAGGGAAGATGATATGATTTGGAATGAAACAAATCCCATTTTGAGTAAGCAACTTATTTTAGTGCTGTAAAATCCTACAGTTTGTTTAACAGTGGCTCTAGCAGGTGGCATATGGCTAATATTGAGTCTGTCACTACCTCCAGGGTGCCAGACCTTCCTCAAATTTTCTGTGAAATGAATTTTTTTGGTAGACTTGGATTGTAAAAGCACATGAGCATCTGCTGCCTGCTCAGTCTCATTATCATCAGCAGAGTTAACTCCTACAGATCTCAGCCCAGCAGCCAGAGCCAGGAGCTCAGTTTTGCTTTCATCATAAGCAGTGACTTCAACAATCTATCTTATAAAAATGCTCCACTGGAATACAAAGAAAGACTTTGTTGTAAAATAAGTGCAACTTTTTGAAGATATATTAGAAATTATAAACTCAAATAATTTAATATGATTTCCTGAGAAATACTGTTACTCTTTTTAGCAGAATTCTTAATTTGGGATTCAAAAATTTGCATTTTCCTTGTCACTGTTTAAAAGAAAACTGTGACTTGAAATAAAGCATTTAATGCAAAGTTATCTAGAGTTGGAGATATCTAAAATATTTACCTGTTACGTTGAGTTTTATGTTACCATCAGTCACTATAGTATTTCAAGTAAAATCAAGCACAATTAAGTCTATAATGAGCTATAAGGAGTTTGAAACTTTCTCTGTTCTCTAGACAATTTTTTCGGTTTTATAGAACTATATTCTTTTTTTTTCTGTTACTGTTAAATCACTGACAGTTAAAGTCAGAAACACAAAAAGCATTGGAGGAATTAAGTTATAGGAAGTATTAGTGACCTCTTACCTTTGTGTATTGCTCTTCTTGGGGACTATTTAAACTCAGTATCTCCTCATAAATACATACCTATTTTTTACCACTGGTGATTAGAATAGAATAAAGTTTCCTAATAATGAACCATGGCTGTTAGAGATATTTTGATAAGATGCTTGGTGAAAACAGTGGAAAAAATTCAGGTGAAATGCTGCAGTAAACTTCTGTGTACAACCTTTGGCTCTCAAAGCAAAAACTGAGGCAGAATGTGATGCTCTTGGTCTATGAATACTCCTCTTTTCACTGCTTAAAATCTCCAGGCACAAAGAGTTTTGAAAGGTGGAGCAGTGGTAGACAAATGCATCACGTCTTCGGCCAGTCCATGACTCTGATGCCTGCAAGATATCAAGCTTGACTGCTGAAATTTAATCTTCCAACTGTTTGTTACCTCTTCTATAATTTGTCTCTACAAAGTATAAAATTCAGACCAGATTCACACCTTGAAATAAGTCTTCAACACATATTCTAAAAATACACTTCCTTAAAGACTCTGGAAATTATCCATCTAAAGAGCTTTTTGAATAAGATGCAAAGCTTGGAGTAATGGTAATGTTTTTCCTATCAGGCAAGTACACTTTAATTTTGATGTACAGGAATTGTTCAGCTCTGGAATTGCTCCACTGCTGCAGGATGAGGTCACTAAAAACCCTGACACTGACGTGAAGAATTTAAAATGGGGACAGCAAATTATGAATGCTGAGTGGTTTTGGGATCCCACATGCAACAGATCTAATAAAGCTTGTTAGCACAACAGAAATGGTACCTACTCATGCCTCGTACATACATGCAGCTAATGAAATTGCTGTGTATGAGGATTTTACTAAAATTGTGACTATAATTAGAGCACAGATAATTATGTCAGGTCGTCAGCCATTAGCAGAAACGATACCTCCTTGAGGTGCTTACTTGTCCAGGCACGGTGAGGGCAGACAGTGCCCTGCAGTACTAAGGGCAGTAAGCAGGGTGTGTAGCCCACCCTAGAACAGGACCATCGGGCCAGACAACCCACCTGCCCACCCACATCATGCTCTGGATCCAGTCCAGAAGCATGGGCCATTTCTGGGACTGCAGCAAACCCAAAAGCAGCCCTCTGGCCTGGCAGTGCCCTCGGGCTGCACCCTCATCACTGACAGGCCTGCGCCACCCAAGGGTGGTGGCAGGATGGGGCCACTGGTGATGGCAGGGGTTCCAGGCCACCACCTTCAACACATGAGAGCTAAAATTTTAACAGTGTTTGAGATGCCATGTGTAACTGCAGCCTAGTTCAACTAATACTATCTCCAGTCATGTAAACAACAGCATGTCATACTTTTAAGGTTTCTAATTCTCTTAAAAACCAAACCAAACCTAACCAAACCAAACCAAACCAAAACTTTCACTGTAGCAGCTCCTGTTTTGCATGGTTATGAAAACCAGTTCCTCAGCGTTGGCGACCAAACCCAGATGTTCTCGTCTGTAGGATACTGAAGGTGAAGCAGCGTTACAGGCTGGGAAGTGCCATCTCCAGGACAGCTGCAAGTACTGCCCAGAGATCTGGCATATGAGCAGGAAAGATGTTAATTTTGAAGAAGCTGGAGGGGCAGAGAAATCTCCCTTTAGGAACAAGTAATCCTCTGTTTATTTGCTTTTATGACAGATCAACCTGTTGCTAGCACCTGGCCTATAGGAGGAAAAACATGACTTTCCTTTAAAAACATCTACAGAAGAAAGGCTTTCACAGAGAAAGCAGCTTTGTTTATTTGCTTGGTTTACGAAATAAAAAAAGCTTTCATACACAATTCCCTTTGCTGATTTTGACCTGTCACAAGGAGCAAGCCAGATGCACTCAATGCAGTGATTTTTCTTATTTTTCTTATTTTTCTTCATCACAAAATGTTGATAGTGACAGCTATTTAAGATTTAAAAAAGGAATGCATATGTACTTAAAATATGTAAATGCTTCCAAAGACCATACCTGCCAAGCATTTATCTCAGATGTCTCATTACAAAGCTAATGACTAAACAATGGCACCTTTAATGAGCCTTTTGAGGGAGGAGCAGTTGAAGGAGAACAACCAGGAATCAGATAGACCAGAAGCAGCAGTAATATCGTGCACTTGGTCATATCTGGCCTTCCATGGGCATTTTGGAATAACTGAAAAGAGTTGCCTGAGGAAAAGGATGGCAGTTTGTTTCTACTGACCCTTGGCATAAATCACTGTGTGCTTTTCATGGTGTCCCAAAATAGATAACCATAAAAACTCAAAAAGTTTCGGAAAATCGTTAGGATATTAATTCTGTTCACCATGGCGGCCAGAGGCAGACATCTTATTTCCCTGACTTTTTAGCTGTCCAGCCAAGAAACACAGTGGCTGCATGCAGAGCATTAATTAATTAATTAATTAATTAATTAATTTAGGTTTGGATTAACTACACATATATTTAGACGCACAATTCTGAACATCTAAACGTCTGATCAAAACTCTTCTGAAGCACCCTAGTCTTTTACTCCTACATGTGAATCACGCTTTTCTCTCTCTGTTTATAGTTTACAAACAAAATGCAAATATCTAAGAAAAAAATAGATAATCTAAATGGACCATATATGAAATGAAGAAATACTTGTACAAGGAATACAATACTTATATATACTAAAGGTTTAGTTATGTGGAATACTCCAGTTACTGAGATCTTTCCTTCATTAGTTTCTCCAGTGTTATGAAATTTATGTAGAAGATATTATGTTGTTTCCCACAGAATTTTTACATTTGAGACTGGTTTTATTCAGTTCAGGATCTAGGTCAGAGAATTATCGGAGCTTCCAAACATTTTTCCTAAGCCAGAAAACATTCTTCATAAAGCAGATCTGAATGACCTTTCTTGACTTGTAAGTTTTCCTAATATCATGAATCCTGAGGCTCTGGATTTCCTAATGTTCTTACTCTGAGTGGTTGCTCCGTAAATCATGTAGGAAGAGAAAAATACATTGCAAGGGTTTTCTTTAAAAAGTCAGAGAGATTTAGGCAAACACCCTAAAGAGATGGTTGGGCATGAAGCCAGAAAACTATTCACAAGCACACTGTTATGTAACCCTGCCCAGCTTTTGCCATTGCTTCAGTGGTATAAAGAACATCCAGTTTTGATGAATGAGCAAAGTTCTAATATTTGGATTTTTTCTCAATGTCTCTCAAAGTGTTTAGTACCTGAGGGTGATTTTTCAAACATTGGTGAATGTTAGAATTGTTCTATATATATATATTAATAATGTCTCTGTGGAAGGCAAACAGTGTGCTATTAATCATATATGTGATGGTTTCATATCTTTAACATCCTATGTTAGAAAGGAGAAAATGTTAGGCAAAGGAATAAATCCCAGAATAGGTGTTCTTACACTTGTCATACCTACCTGCTCTACTTCCACAATTGATGTTAATATAGTAAGAAGTGGTAAAGAGAATATGTACAGTCTTCATTGGAGGTGTAGAAATCAATTATTCCTATTTTTCATGCTTAATAATATTGATCCTGAAAAACAACCAAAACCTTCCAAAATATATCACAAAAAATGTCTCTAGATATGCTTGATTTTTGAATAGTGCAAGTGGCTTTTGAAAGTCACTTACACCATGCCATGAATCCCAAATTTCAGAAGTCTTTTTGTGTTATCTCTTGTTATAGTGGAATAACACAAATGACATGTTGGCTAAAGTTGTTCTTGATTCATGGTGCAGCATTTGCAAGAATTAGCCCTTGGGGAGCTGCCCTGCTCTGGAACACATAGTCTGCAGCGTATGTCTGAATCACAGCGTATCTCAAACACTTTCCCAATGCACAGAAGAAAAAAAAAAAAAACACAAAACCTCCAAGCATGCCATCTTACTCTCCAAATCCTTTCAAATCTCAAGAGTAGCCTCATTCTGACATTTAATTTACTTTCTACTCATATACTACACTTTACAATCTCCTGGTGTCTTGATGACGCGTCTTATTTAAAACAAAAGGCGTCTCATGTCCCCATTTGCAGTTTAGGACACTTGCATACAGGGACAGACTCTATTAAATATGCACATATGCAATTGTATATTGCAAATGCTCCATTATAATGAAACCATTATAGAACACTCATCAAAGAACAAATTACTTAATTGTCTTCCAGAAATATACATGACATTTTCTTTTTTTATAGCCAAAATCATCCTTGGCTTCAAAGCTGCCTGTGCTGTTGAGAGTAAGTCTTCTGGGATTTGCTAACTATATTCAAACCAGTCATATACTGCATACAAAAGATATGCTCTAAATTTCATGTCACTGCATTTGACTTCTGTCATTTCTACATTTACTTTCCTACTTTGCACAATTACCACAATTGCTTGATTTCATTTTTTTCCTTCCTCACCCCTCAGAAGCTCAAAAATTCTCTATTATCATCATTTCACACCCTACTTCTAACAAAAATATTTCCCAAAGTGGGAGAATATCTGCTTTCACTCTGCTGAAATTTATAGCCATTGACTTACTTATACTCACAAAATTTTGTGCCAGAATACCCATTAAGCTTCTGGATCCAAAGCTATGTAGCATTGAGGATCGTGACCAAAGTACCCTCTTTACTGTGGACAGTGAGTGGTCTTATTCGTGCTGTTTTGCTTCTCTGAGCATCCATAGACTAAACAGAATG
>VZRE01013961.1:0-62377 GCA_013396775.1 Cephalopterus ornatus
TCTGGCCTCCAATCGGGAGGCCTGGAGACTTCTTTTGAAGCTGCTGCTTCTTTTGAGAATACACGCAGGATCACTCTCGAGGAGAAAAGACAACGCAGAAAGAACCGTGTCCTTTCAGTACCACTTGGGGAGTCCTTCTGCTGTGCCTTTTGCAACCGGACGTGTCTATCTTACATTCGCCTTTTTAGCCATCAGCATGCTTGTAGCAAGCGTGGGTAGAGTCCTTCACAAATCTTCGTTCGCGAAGCCTAGCCATGATGGGAGTTACTTGGGACAAAAGGAACAACTTATCTGCTCGTTGTTTACCTTTACAATTTCAACTATGCGGTTTGTAAAAGGACCCTAAACAGACTCTGTTCTTGATATTCTGTCTCACATTTACATAAAACCCTTCAGCCCACTGAGGATGCTCATTTTTGTAAAAACTTGCTAGGTGGAACTCTGTGCAGCTGGCTTACCTTCCTTGTGTCCATGCTGCCCCAGATGGGTGAACAATCACTTGCTGTTGCAGCACAAGGACAGGGCTGACAAGTAGAAGCTGGGACTTCCTGTTCTGCAAGATTTAAAGGATGTTTCGTGGTAGAATTAAGCATTCAGTACATGCACTGTTCTTCCTTTCCTTGTCATGATTCATGATGTGGTTCTCTTTGCAGTTTAAGTTTAAATTTCTTGGTTTATTATCAGGAAACTGGTATCAAATAAGCCAGATTATCTGTTGCTGCTAAATCAACCTGAAATATAAAAATGAAAGGTACTACATTATTAGAAATTGCTAACCACCACAGTGGGTTTGCTGGAGGGTATGGGGCTGTCTGTCATAAAAAAGTGAGCAGGAAGTTACAATGTTAATTTTCAGCACCCAGCATCCGTCACATCATATATTTACTAATTCAGAACATGTTAAAATCAGGTATTTACTTGGTCTTGGCAAATTTTGGATTACCCAGTTCGGTAACTGCTTTTTATCACAAGAGGATTTTTTAACTGTAAATAATTTAGACCTTTTTTCAGTTTTCCTTGAATAACAGTATTAGATGAAAAAGATTTTTTTCCCCTGTGAACATAACTGCCTGTTTTCTCAGAATTGTTCTAATTAATAACTCCAGCATATTTTCTAGTAATTCCTCTACATATTTTTGTGCAACAGCCTTGCTCATTCTTGCATATGTGTAGCAACTGAATCCCACAGTTTATCAAATAGGAGCACAAATTTTTTCTACCTAAAGAAGACTAGGTCTTTGTGGTTCATTGATTCTTGTCTTCAGAAAGGAGGCTGTCCTGGAGAGCAGAGCAACCGCAAGTGTAGCAAATAACTCATAGAGACAAGAATTAACTGTCACAGAAAAGTAGGAAGACAGTAAATAATAAAATCCCTTCTCAGTCTGGATTTGTAGAGAGACCTGCTATTTTTCAGGATAAGAATTCCAAATAATGTTATCACTAATATTTTTTTCCCCTGCAGAATGTAAGTTAATAAAGTTTCTTTATTGTTCTTTTCTTGTTTGACTTCTTTCTTCATTATATTTTCCCCTTGCTGTCCTTTTACTTTATTTACAATTATTCTTGATCTGCCAGTTAAGCCAGGAACTAGAAACTTTAGAGGTTTTCGGAGGTATTTCTTTTCAGGCAATCCATGACACTCCCTTAAGCTAACTCCATTAAAACATATGACTGTAGAATCATAGAATAGTTTAGGTTGGAAGGGGCCCTTAAAGATCACCTAGTCTAATTTCCCAGCTGTGAACAAAGGACATCTTCAACAAGATCAGGTTGCTCACAGCCTTGTACAACCATCTACCACCTCTTTGGGCAACTTGTGCCAGTGTTTCACCACCCTCATCATAAAAAAATTTCTTCTTTATGTGCAATTTAAATGTATAATCTTTTCATTTAGAACCATCACCCTTTGTCCTATCACAACAAGCCCCACTAAAAAGACCCACCATCTTTCTTAGAAGCCCCCTTTATATACTGAAAGATTGCAATAAGGTGTCCCCAGACCCTTCTCTTCCCTGTGCTGAACAATCCCAGAAAAGGGTACAGAGTGTCATGAAGTCTTGCTACAAAATTTGAATGTCCTGATTTATGTTAAATATGTGTCTGTGAATAAGAAGACTAAAGGTCTAGAAAATCATGTCCACTCTGTAACTAAATTCTACAGGTTTTTGTCTTGTGCTTGCTATATCTAAAAGATTTTTTAAGTAAACTTCTCCATAAAGGAGTAAAAAATGTAATTTCAGTACATTGTATTCTTAAATTTAAGAAAAATAAGAAAATCTTAGGGCATTTAATTTTTATAGCAGGAAGTTATGATGTGGCAGTTAGGCTGTGCTGATGGGAATTTTTTTTTTTTTCGAGTGCTCTTCTGTAACCAAGCACAATAAAATTACCTTTATTCTATTGAATATTCACTTTTGTCAAAGGTTAATAGAAAGGTTCAAGTTCAATCAGTGTAAGAGGCTTTAGCTTTGATGGGTTTCAAGGACACTTTCAACTTTTGAGTGGAAAGGTATGAATCTCACTTTGGCCTTGAAACAGCATTAGTAAGTTTTTGTTCAAACCTTCATGCTTAAAAAATTCTTAGCATTCAAAATGTCACATCCTGAGATCTGTTCAATTTTCCTTTTTTTGTTACATACTTTTTCTCCTCTGCAAGGCATATACAATGGGAACAATAGTTGGAACATGAGAAAATTTGAGCTAGGATTTCAAAATGATGAGACCAAAGTGAATCCATCAAAACAAAAGCTTTGAGACCAAACTAAACACATTTCAAGCTTGATAATGAGTATATGTTGTTATGAATAACCACTGAGAATTCTCTGAAGCTGTATAGACTGTGTTTCATGTTTGCTGTTGTGAGTCATGGATAACAACAGGACCTCTGACTATTGCATTAAGCTGGCACATTTGTTAAGCTATTGTTTACCAACTGTCCTCCATACCACAGCCAATATGAACTCAGCATGATCATGCATAGCTGCATGCAGTAATATGCTGTGTTTGCATCCTGCACAGACTTTTTTGAATCTCTAATAGACTAAATATTGTTTGTCTTTCTGAGAATGAGAATAGTTTATCTGACTGGCCATCTATAGCTGAACACCTTTTGAGATTTTTTTTGACTGGAGTCAATCTATTTAAACTTAGTTCTGAATCACAAAGATGTATTTTTAATAAGAATGTAAATCAGATAAAAAATGAGAGCAACCAGAGTTAAAATGGAAATGCATGAGAGCATAAATAATCTGCTTTTCGGTTTAAACTGAGCAATGGAAATTTTTCTACATTGATTTATAGAGAAAAATATTTAGTTATGTGAAAAAAAAAAAAAAACGAAACAAGACACAAAATGTTCCAAAGTTGGTAATAAATAAATTCACTGTAAAGAAACAGCATTGAAAAGAATAAAAGCAATAAAAATTCAAGTGCTTAACTGAGTTCTGAAGCAACTGTAAGCACTCAGAAAAATCTTGGGTATCATGATAGACATTGCAGTGAAAATCTTTTCTTGTATAATGTTCTTGTTTCGTGTGTAAATGATTAAAAAGAAATTGCTAGAAACAACATTTCAAAGATAAGTTCAGATTTAGTTAAGACACCTGATTTTCTGTTTCCCTAACTTCCCCTCAACTTTTCCCTTTATTTTAAGAGAATGTCACATAAGATTTTACCTATCAATAGAAAGATCATCAAAATGTTTTAAGTAATATTTTTACACTGTTTGTGGGGGGTGAATTTCTTGTCAGGGTTGGCTTAAATGTGGCCATAAATCTTATCTCAGATTAGGGTCAGTTCATGAGTCAGTAATTCTGATGATTTTTAGGAGGAGCTTTCAGCTTGTCTGATGAAGTTCTGAATGGTAGATGACAAAGGGAAGAAAATGAATCTCCAGTAATGATCACTTACTATCCAGAAGTCACAGATCTGAAGTCACGGTACCTACAGTGAATAATTGTACTTAGTGTTGTCTATCCATTAATCACACACAAAATGTCAAAACTGATCCATGTGAAACAGGTTCATGTGAATATCATTATTATTTGATTTTATAGATTCTAGAAGACTTTAATAAGATTATAAGGGCACCCTCATTTCTTATTTGACAATGTAGACTATATTTAAGATTTAATTTACCTTTTAGTTGAAATAGGAAAGTAAGTATAGGAAGGATTGGCAAGCAGCCTTAGAGAAAAACATGGGTGCTAGAAAGGCTTAAAATCACTGTTAAATAGTCCTGTGCATGCAAACCATTACATTTCTATTTAATTGCAGAATAGTTTCAGACAATCATAAAACTTTTTCCAGACTAATTCCGACCTGATCCTAATTTCTAAATCAAGGAACTGAATATACTATGAAAGATACCTTCTTGCAAAATGGCATCAGTTTAATCATTTTTTTCATATAATTTTTTCTTATCCTACCCTAGAACTTAATGATGAAATCTTCCTTCTAAGATTACAGATCTTTGATTTTTACTGGTTTTTAAAGAAGCTGGGACTTTTATTGCAAATAACCCACTAGAGTGGATAAAATTTGACTCAACATACATCGATGTTTGAATAACTCAAGGAAAGCAAACCCAGATACATAAAATTAGATAGTTTTTGTTAATACTTGCAGCATTATTTTACATACTGCAATCAAGTGCAACTTAGCCCCATCAGAAGCCAAGGTTAGGTTCTAGAAAATGAACTACATATGTAATCATTTCACCGATTGCAGAAATAAGTGTAATAGAAATCTAAAACCAGCAAGGAACAAAAGATAGTTTATTAGAGATTCACTGACCAAAAAGGGCAGGTAAAAAATCTTGTGTCTGATACAGGTGTACCTCCCAAGCATTATCAGTGAACAACAGGCAGAATGCTAATGACAAGGAAAAGGTGTCTGCATTAGTAGACATAAAACATGACCATGGCCACCACAAGCTTTGAAGGCACAGATCATCAATTATTGCACTAATTGTTTGTTCTGTTTGTGTCTCAGGCTAAAAGAAAAGAGTCACTGAAGCAAAAACGAGACACATAGAATTACAACCTCAGTGACAGTTCAGTTTCACCATCTCATTATTCATTACTTGTTTTGCTGTACGTATGTGACTTTAAGTTGGGTGGACTCATGTATTCTCCAAGATGCATACTGTGCAACACTGGTGAAATCATTACGTACATGATTCTCCAACTCCAGGCATGAAAGCTTTTTTTTTAAAATTCTGCCAACTTCTTTATTAGCTTTTGTTTCCAACCCAAGTAAGAAGTAACAAAGCTGCCAATTTTAGGGTTTGGGCATCTCTATTTAGGTTTGAAATCCAGGTACGAGCAAGCACATTTTCAGGAGGAAAATGCTTCCATCTAAACAAGTACATCTTTTGACACAACTTAGAAAATAGATTTATTTTTTAAGCCCTAACTCATCCATCCCTCTGAAAAGGACACAATTACAGTGTATTAGCAGTAATATTGACCAAATAATAAAATAGTGATCTAAGAAAATTCAAAAAGGACATAACAATCAATAATAGAAAAATGTCCTTGATTATGACCAAGAAGAATAGTATGCAGACATGAAATTTAAAAATCATATAATATATTTAACCTTTTTTCTTATGGTTTAAAATACTTTTCAAAGTATAATTTATTATGAACAATACAGTATATGCTAAATAGGTAGAAAAGCAGTAACAGTGATCTGGTAGTAGACTTGTCTGCTTTGCTGTCTTGTAGCTAGAGAACTGCTGTCCTTCACTAGCAATGCATCATGCTGACTATTAGCTTCTGTCATTTTCTTTAAAATTTTACTTGACTTTAAATCCTACAACTTTTTTTCCTTCCCAAAAAAATGGGTCAATTAGTTTAAGTCTGTAGGAGAAAGTATACATATCTACCTCTAAGATAGTCTTTCAATGATTGTCATAGAAAGTCTCTCTAAGAGACTCATCCCCCTAAACTCATTTTTCAAAAAGCAAGGACTCTCCCTGCCTACTTTTATTAAATGAATGAAAGTCTGATTTTTAAAAGTCAGTAGTGATACTTCTGTATATTGAATCTTTTTAATTGTTCCTTCTCAGCACTAACAATCCTTGCTTAAAGAACACCTGAAAAACACGAGTCCTGTCATATTCCAATTGCATTCAGCTTCTGAAGCGTGAAGATAATATTTTCTTGACTTTAAAATTCTGTTATTTCCTTGCAGAAATTTCTTTAAAAACAAGAGCTAATTTTAAGAAAAGATATAGTATTGCAAATATGCAAAAGTCTTATGTTCATTTGGTTTTCATTTCATATTCAGTAACTATATGAAGGTTTTAAATGTTTAATTCTTTAAAATTTTGTATCCAATGTTTACAATTGAATTCTGATTGTACGAATCAAACTATGTATTACATAAATCTTTTCATGTATAATTTACTTTAAAATAGTCCAAATAACTCAGACATATGGTGATCTACATCTTTGTGGTTAAACAGGGTTAAGAATTACATTCAATAATAGCCTTACATTTTATCATATATCATGGTTTGACAATATTGCACATATCACTTAAATGTTCACAATTTGAGTAAGTATTAAAATTAGATTATCTTTTTCGTAACAGTAAGTTGAACTTTTTTGGCAATGTACTTACATTTCAGTGGTGAATTGGAAAACAATCCTACAATTATTTGAAAGACTACTACTCTTTAATATTCTAAATCTAGAAATGACATCCTAGTATGAAGGAAAACTCTACGTGAAATGTCATTTGAGATATACACCCAGATGTATTAGGTGTTTATTTTTTTCCTCTCATATACTTTTTGAAGTAAAAGGTAGATTTTTTTTTTAAATGCACAGAACTAATTGACATGGATCAAAACAATGTTGACAGACCGGTCATACTGCTTCAGAACAAAATTTCACATAGTCCTCTTTCTCTGCTTCTGCCTAGGCCTGCACAGCAACTGGCATTTCAGGGAGAGCCTATGTGCTGCTGAGTCCAGACCAGTCTGATAGTTCTCAATCACTTATCAAAAGCTCTGAGCAGTCAATATCAACTGTGAGAAGAAAGTCTGAGCTGATGGGCTGCTCCTCCAGGAGCAGAGTAGGAGTCTTTAGACTGACGGTCACCTGTGGAGTGCTAGTAGTGGTTCACTGATCTGATGGGGAAAAGATGACTGGCTAAAGGGATGTTCATGGAAAAACAACAGGGCAAGCATGTATCCTCATAATTCTCTTCTAAGAGTGTCCCATGCTGTCCTAGGGAATTTCCTGAGCATTTTACAGTTTGTCACTGTGGTGTGGTTTATCATTTACAGAAGTGTGAACTTGCTGATAACAGAAAGTTTGTCGAGATGTCTGTGACAGTGTAGCTGGATCAAAGAACTCTGCAAAACAGAGAGAAGTGCATTAAGAGGAAGCTTATCTTTGTGTTTACAGATTTGGAAGTTCCAAGGAAAAACACTTCATTTTTATGGATCACACTTTATTTTGAAGACATTCTACTCATGTAGGTTTGTATCAACTAAGTAAAATATAATAAATAATCCTTAAATATGATATTATACAATGTAATTTAGGTTGGACTCTGAGTAAACGAAATGTAAAGGTTCACCTACTGTACATATATTGAGTAGTAGTAATTCAATGAATAGTTTATCAGCATCAACTTAAAGCCTTTTTTATTTTAATAATCCAGCCAGTGGTTAAATCTGTGAAAAATCTCTGTTCATATAAATTCCTCAGAGAAAAGTTCTTAAAGGTTGTCTTTACAGGGAGAATATTTTTATTTGCTTTCTAAATGGACCATTTTATGACACTCCTGAAGATAAATTTAAAGACATGACAGGAAAAGAAAAATTGACAAAACAAACCCAGAGAAGATCTAGGGGTTTTGCTGGTAAACAGGAAGCTGCCTTTGTGCAGCTTTCCTACAAAATTACTGTTCTCCCTTGTTTACCTTTAAGTACATAATCAATGCTTCTGTGTGCACTAAGTCAGACATGACAGACTAGTCACGCTCTGTAGCCGAAATTTTCAGTAGTGTTTGGGACTGAGATGGCTGTTTGCAGCAGCTAAAAGTGAGATTTCTGAGTTTTGATCGTGATGGCTTTTCTCATTATACAGTCTCAAAGGTCCCAAGTTTCAAAATAGGAATGGGAAATAATTGTATAGAGAAAGGAAATTATCCTGTTCCTCATCTTAAGACACAAAAATAAGAAAGAAATCATGGTGATGAGGGGCTATAGGCAAGGAAATGAAACTGGTGCAAGTTTAAAAAGTGTTTAAAAGCAGGAAGAGTCTCTGCAATTCTGTAGTTTCACTAGCCAAGGTATTCAACATCTCTGCATAAAATATTACTAAATTTCCTGAAAACTCCTTCCAACTAGAAATGGGCAAGTGCTGTATTATATGGGGCAGACTTGTATTAGCATACAAATGAGCACTGATAATGCATCCCTACTCTGTGTGAATCTTGCAGATATCATTACTTCCTACTTATCATTTTGCTGAAACGTTGCTGCTCAAACATTTTAATGACTTTTTATCATGATTCAGAATTACCCTCAAGCATGTAATACAATGAAAACATGAAAGAAGTAGTGAAAAAGAGTGGGTAGAAAGTGTAAAGAACTGAATATATATTTAATTTATTTTACTGTTTAGGATTCTATACTACTTTATTTTGCTTAGTCTATTTTGTGCACTTTCTTATATAGTTATCTGACTTTTAATTGTCCAGCCATCAAATTGACAATTTAAAATTTGTGTAGGAGCTTTGTTCTTGGCTTGCAACAAAACAAAAAATAAAATTAAAACAAACACCCCTCCCCCCCCAAAAAAACCAAACCCACAATGAACAATATATAACCTAAGAATCACAGAATGGTTGAGTTTGAAAGAGACCCATGGAGATCATCTTGTCAGAGCCCCCATTCTCCCCTTTTGAGCAAAGATCTGGAAGAAGCATATTCTGCTCTGCCCTCATAAAGTTGTTCAAATTCATTTCACTGACTTACGAGAACAGTACTGCAAGTAAATAGATTTAATTTAGAGCTGTTACCAGTGTCTCTTATGGACTGAGTGATCTTTTCATCACTGTTACAATTTTGTTGAGCTATTAAGAATAATCGATTAAGGCAGTGAGCCTGGTATGTTCCTAGTATGTCAAATATCTTCATTTGAATACTTTTAGTGTAACTCATTAAATAATTAAGTAGTGCCTGCAAAATAGAGCAAATAGGTCAGCATGAGCAAATGAGACAAATCTCCTTACAATGCAATATAGTAGACAGAACATATTGATGAAGTCTTGGAAGCCCTCATGAAGGATCTGAAGTTTTCCATGTTGCAGGTAAGAGATACAATCATTGAATGCTTACATGAATGGCAAGATATTATCAGTAAAATAAAACTATAATGTAGTACTTATGACACTCTGAAAATTAAATGTTTAAAAAGCCCTTTTGCTTATGTTTGAAATTTAAATTTGGTATCACTTCTGTTTCCTCATAACTTGACCCATAAGTTTAAATCATATTTACTGAATAATGTAATTGCCTTGACTGTGTTTTGAAGTAGAAGTGTATTTTACTGAGAAGTTATGTTATTCTTTAATGAAGAAGTTTATTCATGTGTTTTTTTAAATTATACACTGTCGTAATTTATTATTATTTCCCACCCGCATTATTTTTTGGTTTCTCTTAAAGGTATGATTTCAAGTTTACAGAGCTAAGCTAAAGAAAAGCCTCTCCTATGGTTTTACCACGTCTGAGTTGTTTTACAGGACTGAGTTTCAGTTGTTATCCCTCAAGAACCACAATAGTACTCACAATGATAAAAATAATAGTGGAGATAAAGTTCTAGAAACTTGAGATTGGTCCTGGTTCTAGTTGAGTTCTGCGAATCTGCAACACTGAACTGAACATTTCTCAAGAATATTTAATATTTCTGTATAGATTTAGTAAATATCACTTTGGTATAGTTATCTGACATTTCTATTTTCATTCTTGTCTATAGCCAGTCCATTCCGTAGTCAAGGAGAGATATCCATTTCTTCATTTAGGGATCTATAAATATCAGTACTGCATTGAAATAATTTTTGATCAAGTGCTCTTTTGCAAACATTTTACTTCCCTATTTTGCTGTCGCTTCTTTTACCCATTTGAATTCTAGCTCTGTAAAGCACATATTTCTGTGATCTACCACAACATAAAATGGTCTTTACTTTGCCAGTAGGGCGAGAGTTATACCATTTGGTTTTTAATTTATTTCTGCAACAAAAGAAGTGAAAGAAAATGCATCAACTGGCAAAATAAGTTCTGATAAACTAGGATACAGCCAAAGAGACAGCACACACAAATCTTCAGTGTTGTACTTTTGTTAGATTTACATGAATTCCGATGTTATTATAAATCAAATCTTAAGCCTTATTAGAAAGTAAAGCATGGCATCTTCAGTTCATCATATGGGCACAACTTCACAGAGAACACAAGCTTTTCAGTAAATACACTGACTTTAGCAAACTGTAAATCATCTGCGAGCCACTACTGTTCTACTAATTACAGCAAGAAGCTGTGCTCATTAGCTGTTCTCATCTGGTTCACTGCACGAGCTAAATAGGCCGTAAATGAGCTAGCAATTATTGCTGTATTATTGCTACCAGCTCTGTTCATATCAAAATATCTTCACCAAATGTTGTGCTTCTTAGTATTATAATGTTAAGAATTTCACAATTTCATGTTGAAGCAGTTAATTGGGAGGTTGTTCTTGGAAGATGGAGGAATTTCTATAACTTCCATGAATGACTGGCTCTCATAAGCATCTTCAACCCATTTATGACAACCTCTTAAACCAGGCATCTACATGAATACATAAATATTGTACTTGATGAACTAAGGAAGAAAATGCACAACTTGCTATTCATCCTCATTTTCCTTCTAATGGTAAACTTTAGTTAGATACTAGATTTAAAATATTTAATTAGGAAGGAGAAACTTTATGGACTTGGTAGAATTCATAGGCAGTGTGATAAATTAGTTATATGAGAGTTTTTAGTGGTATATATACTGTATATACTGAATTAGTGACAGAAAAAGTACGAACTTACTATTGTATTCCTAGTGGCACCTTCTACAGAAAGATTTTTATGACAACAACCTGTATGCCAAATACAACGTGTATGTCCCATCCAAGTGGCCTGCAGATAAGTTTTCAGATGGGAACGTGTACTTTAGACTCAGAAGGATAGGTAGGGGGTATGAGTTTCCCTTTTCTTACCTCTAGTCTCACACATTTACTAAGCTGTAACCATTTGTCCCCTGTTGTTCTGGGTACGTCTTCCTCTGTTTTCTGACTTGCTCTCATTTTAAAAATTCTGAAGTTCCTTGCAGTAGAGTTTATATTGAGTCTGTTCATGTTGGTCAAAAGGCCACCCATTTGCTCTCCCCATTTTTATCAATGAAGTTCAGACTTTCTTCTTTTTACTCCCTCTGTAGTTCAGCAGAGTTTTGCCACAACACATAATTAGAACCATTTTTCACATGGGGCACTTTATGATGTTCTGACAGAGAAAACATTCAGGGAGGAGATAAATATGATCTGAAAGATATGGCTTGTCTCTCACAATGTCAAAAAAGCAAGTATTAGAAAAGAAGTTCCTAAACTACTGCATATTTCATGAACCTTGTAAATTTGATGATTTAAATAATGCGGTAGTAGCAGGATAAAAAACAGTAGTTGCAATTTCCAAGATATTCCTATAAGAGCATACAAAGTTGTGAAGGTATCTGTCTAATATGTGAGAGTTGCTCTGTACAGCTTCAAACAACACAAGTACAATTCATTCAACTCAACTGGCACACACCAATGTCTCTTGCTTCTTAGTTCTGGGCTTACTCCTGCTGGTCCAAGACTTGAGAAGTTAGAAGCATTAACACATTAAAGCAGAGACTACCGTGAGTAGTCACTGGATAATTACATTTATGAATTTTCAAAGCTAGCCCTAGGATTGCAGCATGTGTCCCTGAGGAGCCTTTATAGTGCATGATGAGTGACACCTTTCCCTACCTGGAAAGTAGGGCCTGCCTAGCAGTGGCTGCTGTCCTCCTGTGGCTGCTTCTCAGTCAGGGATCTTAGACATCAGGAACACTTCAGGTGCAGCCTGGGACAGAATTCTTCCAAAGGATCTTACAGTGAGTGAAGAAAAAACAGGAGAAGAGCGTCAGGAAATAGTTATTTGGAAAAAGGAGGAGGAAGAAAGTATTTTGAAATATAGTGGAAGAAATATGCAGACTAATGAGGTTTACAGGATTCCCAGTTTTTTAGAATATTTATTGTCTTCTTTACATTTTGGTAGTCAAGTAAACCAAAGAAAGATCACTTAATTATGATTGTGGTGACTGCACTGCTCTGAGGCATAATTTCAAATGAGGAGTAACAAGGTGAAAAAAAAACCCCAACTTTCTACATAATTTGCATTTTCCTAATTTGATTATCCTACACTTGCAATAGAATTATAGGTCATACATATTCTGAAATCACAGAGTCCTGTTACAAATAGGAGAATAGATGGGAACTATTCTTTTGGATTGCAAGTGTATCTTTATCTGATACTGGTTATATTACCCTAATCCCAAACCTTCTACTCTTATTCCCATTAAAATATAGCTAAACCTACAGACTGGCAATCAATAGTTGTCATCATTTCTTTCTGTGGCAATCATAAGTGATTGACCATATTATTTTCTTGGCAGTTTCTGTAATACTGTTTTAAATCAGGACCTGACAGAAAATCAAACTTTTATCTTTCAGAAACTTCTGAGGGTTGTAAAACTATTTTATCCTGCATTAGAGAGAAACCAAACCCATCTAGAAACAGCATGAAGAATATAATGTGAGTAGAAGAGATGTAATGCAAAAGAAACAGAAGACAAGAATTTAGGGCATCTGTCTTGATATGGGAGTCCTTATGGAAAATCTCTCTTGTAAAAATTATAAATATACAGAAGATTTAGGTTTAAATTTAAACCTTTTTCCAGTGATACACATTTTTCTGAACATAAACACGTTGTCAAAATATTCTGATACAGCTCTGGTTAGGACTTCTTCGTATCAAGTAGTTGTTCTGGACTTAGATATTATTACACCTAATGTGAGAAGTTGACCCTGGATGGATGCCATGTGCCCAACAAAGCCACTCTGCCACTCCCTTCTTTATCAGGACAGGGGAGAGAAAATATAATGAAAGATTCTTGGGTTGAGACAAGGACAGAGAGATATCACTCAGCAGTTGCCATCATGGGCAAAACAGACTCACCTTGGGGAAGTTAATGTAATTTAGTAATGTGATTTAGCCAATCTAATCAGAGCAGGATAATGAGAAATGAAACAAAATCTTAAAACACCTTCCACCCACCTCTCCCTTCTCGGGCCCAGCTTCACTCCTGATCTTCTCTACCTCCTCCTGCCCAGCAGTAAACAGGAGTGGGGTATGGGGCAGTTTTCATCACATCAATATAAGAAAGATATTAAGCTCTTAGACTGCACCCAAAGGAGGGCAATGAAGATAGTGAAGGGCCTTGAGGGAAGTTGTATGAGCAGGAGCTGAGATCACTTGATCTGTTCAGCCTTCAGAAGAGGAGACTGAGGGAAGATCTCATTGTATTCTACAAATTCCTTGTGAGGGGAAGAGGAGTGGCAGGCACTGATCTCTTCTCTGCGGTGACCAGTGACAAGACCTAAGGGAATGGCCTGAAGTTGTGTCAGGGGAGGTTTAGGTTGGATATTAGGAAAATGTTCTTCACCCAGAGAGTGGTTGGGTGCTGAAACAGGTTCCCCAGGGAAGTGGTCACAGCACCAAGCCTGACAGAGTTCAAGAAGGATTTGAATGATACTCTTGGGCACATGGTATGACTCTTGGGGATGGTTCTGTGCAGGGCCAGGAGTTGGACTCAGGAATCCTTGTGAATCCCTCCCAACTGGCATATTCTGTGAATGGGATTTGTGGTCATTTCTTCATGTGTTCTCTGCTGCTACTTCCTCCTCAGAAGGAGGACTCCTCACACTCTTCTCCTGCTCCAGCATGTGTTCCCTCCCATGGGGTGCAGTCCTGCAGGCACAGCTGGCTCCAGCGTGGGTCCTCCATGGAGTCACATGTCCCACCAGCAAACCTGCTCCAGTGTGGACTCCTCTCTGCATGAGTCCACAGTCCCCGCCAGGAGCCTGCTCCAGCAGGCTTCCCACAGGGTAACAGCCTTCTTCAGATATCCATCTGCTCCACTGTGGTTTTCCCCATGGGCTGTGGGGGAGCCTGCACTGGCGCCAGAAGCCCCTCCTCCCCCTCCTTCTTCACTGACCTGAGTGTCTGCAGGGCTGTTGCTCTCGTACAAGCTCACTACTCTCTTCTCTGGCTGCTGCTGTGTAAGAGGTTCCTCCCACCACCCCTTCTTACCTATGTTATCCCTGAGGCACTGCCACCGTTCCTGACAGGCTTGGCCTGCACCAGCAGCGGGTCCATCTTGGCATTGGCTCTATCACACAAAGGGGAAATCTCTGGCAATTTCTCACAGAAGCCACCTCTGTAGCATCCGAGTTATCAAAACCTTGACGCACAAACCCAATAAAAAAAGTAAACTATCACAAACTACTTGAACTGACTAAGTAGCCTGGTTTTTCTTTTAAGAGGGAGTTTTTGGCATGAAGTGATGTGAAGACAGCTTTGAAATAATTTATCATTCTCAGATGGAAAAAGCCAGATGCAATGCAGTACTCACACTGACATCTTCTTTAAGAAGTTAACCAGAAAATCATCTCTGGTGAGTGTATTGTATAAATGTTGTTCTTCAAGAACTTAAGATCCACATTTTATACAATGAGTTGTTGTTTTGACCTGTTTAAAAATACATTACGTGTTGAACTAACTGCTGCTCAGCAGAAGAAATAAAGCACAATTGGTGCATGTCAATGTAAAAAGTATCTTCACCCGATAAGTAGTCATCTATTTAGATGAAACCTTGTTGGATTTAGCAGCCTTTTCTCTCATTCGTCATTTTAATGAATGTAGTTAATTTTCATGGGAAAGAATCTAGTGTAGATTGTCCTTCCTTTTGTTGTCATTTTTACAGGCAGCAACAAACAAACCTAGGGACAGGGATACAAAAACAGGGTTGCAGTGAAGCAAAATGTCATGTGCTGGTGTTTCACATTGATTTTAGAGAATTGTTAGTTGCACAGTGACTGGCACACTTAACAGTACCTTCATGAGTCATTTGCCAGTCACTCTGCAATTATTCCAGGTGCTGCTGGGGAAATGACTCTCAAGTTTTATAGAAGTAATCAGCATATAAATGTTGGCAGGATAAAACCTCCAACACAGGCTTCAGGTGCAGCACTCAATGCAGATGGAAACACTTCAGTCAGTTCTTAAAGGCAGTGGTTATATCTTGGCTGGAAAAAAAATTGTTCTGGTGGAACGTTGGTTTTTAGCCTAGTCTTATCTGAAAAATGTAACAGAAAGTAGAAGTTAAGAAATATTTTACTGTTTGAAAATAAAGAACTGATTTTTTCTAAACTAAGTCCTTTGTGTAAGGAACAAATAAGAAATCAGAATAAAGGATGTTGGAGTTCAGGGCGGCGGGGTGTATTATTCTTATTTAAAGGAGTGCCCTGCCTGATCTTTCTAGTTCCTTTTCTTCAGTAAAATAATCAGTGATGCTAATGTGGCTCAAGTCAAGGGAAATATAGGCAGCATGCTGCTATTTAAGTCTTAGCATTTCTGAAAGGTTCTCATTCTCTTCCAAAAGGGTTTGGGCCCATTTTAAAAGATAACACAATAAATACAATACAGTCATCCAGCCTAATATACAAATGTCACTGACTTAAAAATATAACAAACATGCTTCTTTCAAACATTTTAAATGAAAATGCCTGATATCCAAAACATTAAAAAGGTGGAAAACATGAAAAAATTATATTTTCATTCTGTATTCATTGAAAGCTCCAAGAGTTTGTCTCATATTGGCTCAGTTGGTCAGTGCCTGGTGCTAATAACACCAAGGTTGTGGGTTCAAACCCCATATGGGTCATTCACTTAAGAGCTGGACTTGAAGATCCTTGTGGGTCCCTTCCAACTCAGAATATTCTGTGATACCTCTGTTTTTCTTCATGATATAGATTAACCAGATGAATCTGAGTTGAATCCGCTGAGGTAGACATTACATCATTTTAGAATACACAATGTATTAGAAGAGAGTACAAGCACCTAAAAACAACTTTGAAATTAAATCCTTTTGCTTTGACTTTTTTCTCCAAAAAACCAATGATTATAAATTATACAAATTAAACTCATTCAATTATGTAACTTAAGGAAATAACATAATGCCACTGTTCCTTAAACAAAATTTGAAGGTAGCCATAAATCAAAGAATCACTGGGTTTCTTTTGCTGAACTTGGATTAATTCACACATTCATTTCAGCCAGTGAATCTCAGGCTTAGTGTGGAAATTAACTTCCATTTTCTTTATAAAAAACATCTGAATGAGTGTATCTTTAAGTATATCTTCATGTCTTTGGCTCATCTAAGGTATTAAGATGACAGGATGCATCTGTCGGATTCCCACCCCTGCTCTGAATAGCACTAGAAGTTATATGTATAACACAGTAGCATTGCCCCACTACTATTAGAAACCATGAGGCAGGAGCTTGTTAATACAAAGTATCAGAAAAAAGAACTTTATACAGGAAAGCATTTACTGACAAATGAAAAATTGAAGTGAAAAGAACAAGATGAATAAAATAGAACAGTTCTAAAATCTTTGTGTGGCATAGGTGAACTGAGCTAGACCTAGGCCTGAGGACTACTCTTCTCTACTTGCACAAGGACTGAAAAAAAAATTGTGTCTTTCTAAAGCTTTATATTACTGATTTCTTATCTTTGTGATGTTAATTTCTTCACCAATCAAAAAATAATATCACATTTAATCTCCTACACAGGCTTGGGCTTTACACTCTGTCCTGCACTAGTATTGGTTTTACAACTATGGCAATATCTGATAGGACAGCCACAAATTCAGTATCTTGAGTGTTGCTCGGGTTCACTCCTCTAAGAAGCACAAGGAATGCATAGACTGGATCAGCAACTTGGTGAGTGTCCACGCCACAGGATTCAGGAAGACTGTAAGCACATACATTGATGTTTTTCAGATACAGAAAAGTGATGTCAGAGCAATGCCTTTTACATTTAGCTTAAAGACTTTAAAAGAAAGGGCTATTCTAATATAATTTTTTAGAAATAGTCTGAGTTCCAAGTTTATTACCAAAACCTTCTGACTGCAGGGTACAACTGTTAACATTGTGCCAGGCTGTTCTGTGAAGTGCAGTTGTCAGAAGTTTAAACACTGTAAAAAAGATTTCTGCTTCAATGGACCTTAATTTCTCATGCTGTTCTGTATTCTCTATCAGTCATTTGAGAAAAATCTTCATTTTTCTGTGAAAAAAATATTTTTACATTTTCAGTTCTGAAGATGAGTGCTCTGAAAGCTTTTGAAGTGGTTGCTTACACAACTGTGAAATTACAAAATAGAGGATAGCCTATCTATATGAATGCAATCATCTAAACACATCAATATGTCACAGCAATAAGGACCCTTTTAGAAGGCAATTAACATCCTCACAGTTGTATTTCTTTGCAGAGTCAAAGGACAGGTAGGAACTTTGCAATTATGATGCCATATGTAAATAGGAAAAAACGTGAACCAGAATATGAGCCCCTTATAAATTTAGTACAAGAAGACATTGAGGCAATGCATTTGAGTTAATATTCAGTTCCTACAAATTGTATTACTTCTGAAAATTAATGGATTTACAGTACTGCTGAAAGCCTTTACCAGTATAAGTACTAAGAATTTGTCAACAATGACAAAAACTTCTAATTATTTGTTTTTTATTCATTATAGACTTCAGTGGGAGAAAAAAGTTCAGTTGGAGAAAGATTAAGAACCTAGGGTGTCATTTCAAAATACTTGGAAAAGTTGTGGAAGTAGAATATGAAGCTAGTGTTGACAAGGAGACACTATGAGACTGCTTGTTAGCATATGATGAGAACTGCCTTATATGTGCAAAGTTCACATCATTAATTAATAAGCAGTTGAAGTGCCAAAACAGATAAAGCCAAGTCATCTTCAGATTTTCTACACTCTGAAGGCTGATCAGATTACTGCAGGTTGAATTAAACATGTCAAAACAATGACCTTTTTTAATTAAATGACATTACCTTGTCATCTTGATTTGCTCACGAAATAGCTAAACTTAGTCATTTGGATCAAATTTATGTGGTCTTTTTTTCCTCTACTGCATTTCAGGCATGCAATACTACTAGTGCCTTTGAATTCACTGTCATTTCAGAGAGCTCTTCAGGGATATTAAGGGTATGGAGCTAACACAAATTATTTCTGAGTTTTCTGAAGTACTTATCTAACAATAAACCTCATAAGTCTTCTAGAAATAAAACAGCCCATTGTTTTTCCTGTGTATGTGTATCATTCAGTGACATTCTCTCATCTAGTTCTAGCATTTAGTGTACTCAGTTGCTTCCATGACCTCCCCAAGAACCAAGGATAAGAAAGAAAACAATTTTATTAAGATGGTCTTCTATGAAATCTCCTTAGCAAATTTGTAAATAAATCACTGAAGTATGCTAGATTACCAGATAACTTCCCAATTAATATAATGATTTAGTATTAATATGCCATTTTAGATACATAAGTAAATGGTTTTGTTACACTCAGAGTGCAACTCTTCTAGTTATGAACCTTTCAGATTACTAAATGAAAACTGCACCAGATATAATTTTTTTTCAAATAACTTTATTTAAAGAAGTCTGTGATATTTCTAAACATTTTGTAATAAGCAAATACTTTCTCCAATTATAAATATTTTCTTAAAGAGAGACTTTAGAGCAGAGCTTTGTAATTTTTTTTGTGTACAGCGGCCACCATCAGTAGTCGTAGTCATAATACCCATCACCATGAACAGCTTTCTCTTCTGTATTTTGAAAAATTACTTGTGTGTTATGTACCATGCTTTGGCAGGTTTTTCTACAGAGATTTTGTAGAATTAACATAGTCACTATTGGTATTTTTAGTCCTGATAGGATATTTTACTACTGACTGAATAGTCTAGGTAGGACTAATTCATTTTTAATCTTGGTAGGATATTTGTACTTAAAAAGAAAAAATGAATGGAATAAGGAATGACATAAATTGGGACTACTCCCATATCAAAACACTATCTGTCATTTAATTTTGAAATTTATGAAGGAAAAGCTAGAAAGGGAAGCACTTAATTTTAAAGTAGCATAGAGCATAGTCTCTTGACGACATTCAGCTGTGAAATAATTCTACTAGAAGAGAATGGGACTTTAAGGCATTTTTAGAGTAACAGCCAGGAAGTCCTGCAAAGGCATTTTAATTTTTAAAAGTTTAATTATCATCTTTAAAGTCTAAAATTCCAATACAATTTTTATTTTTCTTGTGGCATCAATAGATGTGGTTAGTACAGAAAGGAAGCTCCTCCTTAACTGAATTGTCTGATGCATTATGAGGTCTGAGAGGAATGAGAACTGGCACTTGCATTGACACTAAATTCCAGTAGAAAATTTGTGCACCATATTGATTGCACACTGGAATATATTAAATGTATAAACATATAAACAAAATTTCTACTCCTGATCTTCTGAAAGAAAAAATAAACTGTATAGAATAACAAAGCCACTTCCTTGTGGTGGCAATACTGCTGGGGAATGGGGAAAATGTTGTTTAATTGAGAAAATCAGGTATTTGTTTCTGCTCACATGAAATAGGGATAGGTCAATTTAGATAGATAAGAGAGCTGGCTCAAAGCTGCTTCTGTGGCACAAAACCAAGCATCCCAAAGTGATGTCAGTGGAATAAAAGTTCTGGTTTTTTTCAGAGTTCTTATAAACCAGCATCTAATTCTGAAACATAACTAAAGTTGGAGAGTGAAGATATTGAGCTGTTTTTTATAAATACTTGACATTTACTAATGTATAGCTTCTCTCATCAGAATTGCTTTCTTCAAAATGTTTGCAAGCTGTGTAGGAGCAGAAACATTAAAATGCACCACCATCTAAATGGTGGGAGCCAAATAACTTAGGGAGCAACAACAAGAACATTAAGAAACTGAGAGACATATGTACAAACTACAAGTTCTTAAATATCCATCAAAAATATATAGATATTTGTCCCTTCCCTTTTCTTCCCTTCCTTTCCCTGTTTATTTAAGACTATTATTAGGCATAAGAACACTGGATATAATAAATGAAACCAATTTAGGGGATTATCAGACAACACACAGCAAGGCATGACGGAATGTGAACATCCTGGAATTATTTTTTTCTCTACCTGGTGATGGTTATGCATGTCCACTGTTTAGAAAGTTTCCCCCAGAGGTGGTTCTCTCATATGATTTTCACAAATTCTTACCAACATGGAGGATCTTCATTTTTCTGGGTCGAATTTCTTCTACCTACACATTTCTCTTTGAAGAGCAGATGGGAGAATGAAAAAAAAATTAATAGTGTAGCCAGGCCAGAAAAGTGTACCATTTTCCAAACAGAACTCCAGTTCCCATCATAATATAAACTTTATAATTTTTTGTGAAATACTGTATCAAATGGTTTCATTTCTTCAATTAGCTGAGCCCATTCTCTCATAACCCTTTTCAGGTATTGTTGCAGGCAAAAAAATGAGAGGATCTTTTGTGTTCCATAGGAAATGTTTTCTCTTATCTTCTTGTCCTTCATGTGCTGAGAGGGTTTTGGCACAGTTAAAAAATGATAGACTATGATGCAGAAATTAACTAGTAAGTACCCACTGAACTGAACGGTACAGTTGTCTCACTGGCTGAAGTTGTGATAATTTGGATGCACCAGTTGTTCTTGGGAAAGATTGCATCAAATTACATGATAATTACACTATATTACCACCGTTTCTCATGTCTTGGTTTAAGCTTTATATATACAAGTTAAAGTTGCATCACACTCATGCCCACAATAGAAAGATTGCATTGCATAGGCTGTGAGAAAATCTTGGTAAACTCCTACTACTTAGGTACCTGCAAAGGCTACAGTCGATGTGAAATAACCTGATACCCTCAAGAAAATTTGTGTGACCAAGTAAGGAATAAATAGGCCACCTGGGCTGACTGGGAAACTGATTACATCAAATCTCTTCAGAAGCTAAGTTTAAGAGCAGTTTATCTGCAGCTGACTGTAAGCTTAACTGGTAATGGACCATCCATTAGGAGTATAAGTAAACCCCTCCAGTTGCTCAACAGGTACTTACAGGGTCTGGAATAGCTCTGATTTGAGTGCCTCTTGTACCTCTGCCTCTGTCCTCCCATCATTTACTCCTGAGTTCCCACTCACCTTCTGAAAAAGGGCCCTCTTGACAGGTACATTCTTGACTTTCTTTTTTGTAGGCTGATCTGAATTACAAGTTTTACTTCCTTTTTTAGTCTTATCTGGAAGTCTAATTCCATGTCTCTACCATGGACAGTTCACGAAATAATGCTTTAGTGTATTGTGCATCTTTGGAGAGAGAGCCTACAATAATAAAAGACACAAAAAACATAAATGCCTCTGTCTTTAAGACTTATTTCTGATCCCATGTTTTGTACCACTCTGTATTTTGCAGGCCTTTCACTTAAATGATACAGGCCCAGTCAGCAGAGAGTGTAGACTGTTACTTGAGCATTATATGAGTATTATGTGAGCATAAAAGTTGGTTTCCAAAGTAATAAAAGTTATCAGAAGATGACAGACATTCAGTAACTGCTGACTGCAGGTGGTTGACATAGATATTTTCTGATTTCTCTAAAGTCAGCAAAAGGCAACGGATGTTAGATAGGAAATCACTACTCCCCCAGTATTTCTCCTGGCATTTTACTTAAGTTTCTCTAAACATTCTTATGCTAACTAAAGATTTTTAAGAAAATGGATTAATAATTAGTCAAACCAACAGAACAAGATGATTTTTTTAATTAGCTTTAGTGTAGCTCATATTAAACTACAATTAAAAGTATCTTTCCATGCTGTTAGCTAGCAGTCAAATACATCTCTCCTGGATGTCAGTGTAATTCAAATCATCAAAACTTGATAAAAGGTGGATAATACTTTAGCGTGGACTCATTGTCCTGTAAGTATGGAAAGAAACTTACTCTGAGCTTATCCTGCTGCCAGAGAAAATAAAAATTATAGGGGGGGTTTACATAACATCATATAATGCTATACATAAACTTAAAGACTTTTTAATATACAGGTTCAGTTGAAACTAAACCATGGAAGAAGCAATGATGGAGAAAATCAATCAGTTGGCTTACTAGATGAGATTCTTTTTTGTAATAGGAAAAATAAATTTGATTTATTAACTTACTAGTAAGTTTAATAGTGTTTTGCTTGGTTCCTTTTTATTACAGTTGTCTTCTGGAAGAGTTTTGTTAGAACAGCATCCCCAATGTAAACAACATCTTGCTATAGTAAAGTCAGGAGAACAGATGATGTTTTACTGCTCAAATCAATACAGCCCAGATAGGTTCTGTTTTTTCAAAAACCTGACTGCTTATACCTATTGACACAAACTCAAATAATTTAATAGACTTCCACCTCCCACTTTTTCTCAGGCAGATGGAAGGAAAAACAAAACAGTGAAAAGGGCAGCCTATGTCCTTTGCGAAAGCATATTTTCCAGTTTGGGGAATTTCTCCTCTCTACTTAGTGATTATGGAATTCCCATGTTTACTCTCTTGTTAGGCTTTGCTGGCAAAGGTGATGTACCCGCACTGCAAAAAGTAAAGCATACATCCATCATGTAGTCCTTTCCACAAATCATATCACCTGTCAGGCCTCTAAATTGAGTAGTTGCTTGAAGGTGTCTTTGTAGAGAGCAGGTACAATGCTGCAGGAAGTTTTTCTTCTGTTTGATTAAACACTTTTTTCCTAAGTGAGGTTTGTAGTATTTTGTCAGGTTTTAAAGATGACTTCCATCCTTTCTACTAAGAAGGGGTAAGTATACTCTTAAATTCTTGAATTAACTTTAAAATTCTCCCTTGTTATAAGGTTGTTTTGATATTTGAGGGGAGAAATACAATTTTAAGCCACAGCAACTTGTATTACTTACAAATTCTAACATTGTTAATTAGAACCTGCCTAAAGAAGGGAAAAAAATCTGGCATACCCATACAGAATAGTAATGTAGTCACTTTCCCATTGAATTAGGCCCTCAGTTTTGGTAATTACATATTGGACAAGTCTCCCGGGGAACATTACTCACACTGTTTTTAACCAGACCTAACTTTGGAAACATTTCTGCTTATCAAGCTGGTTGGAGCAACAGACTCCAGAGCTATCTCTAATTCTAGCTCTCTAACACAATGTTGGAAAGCAGACATATTTAATATTATTTCTTCTAATATTGCAAGGTGTAACTTTAAAAATAAATTACACTTACATTGAAAAGAGTAAACCTATCTGCTTAGCTGTTAGAAAGTATGAAACAACTAAAGCTATAAGCAAAACAACACCTTGGTACAGTTTCTCCAGCTTCCTCAAGTCTCCCTGAGAGACTCTACCTATTTCCTTTATTTGAAGGCTTCTCAATTCTGACTCTGCTGATTCACTTCAACTTTTGCTTTCTGATTCTATAATGAAATAACACATAGCAACCCAAGATACTGAGTCCCACTACATGCAACTGCAAAAAACAAAGAACAAGCAAAGAATTGTCCACAAGATCTGGTACTTATTTTTTCTGGTTTTGTTGGGAATGTCAGTATTCCAGGATGCAATGTTGTTAAAGGAGACCAATCTGTTCAGCACTACTGTCCGAAGCAACCACATTATTCCAATAGCCTTACATATTCATAGATTCAAGAAGACTCTGCTTCTGTCCACAGCATGCAAAGTTTCATTAACCTGGAAATGTTAGTAACAAAAAGGAAAATAATTGCATGAACTGCTATATGTATTCTCTAGTCATATGTGATTTTAGTCTTCATTTTCTTTCTTATAACAGGAGTGGCGAACAGTTCACTGAATGTAGCCTACAGGATGACTCCATCTGTCTGCTACCTCTGAGTCTGAAGTATTAAGAGACAGCTAAAAAAAGGAAATGAATGCTAACAGCATTCCCACAGCAATGCCCACATTGGCATCTATGTCCAAGCATTTGGAGGCAGAAATAGTTATACTGAAACTCTTTGGTCTGTAAGAGAATGCCATAATTGAACTCAGCCTTCTTTTGTTTTGTCAGATGAAGTGAACTGCTTTTATGGTTGGTAGGGTTTTTTTAATGTATTTCTGTTTCATTTAGTCTCTTTTCATGTTATATTGGAACATAGGGATTTCAGTTTACCCTTGCCCACATTTTGGTTACAAGTGATTTCATTCTAATTGGAAACTATCAGCTGGTACAGCTGCAGGAATCTGAACAATAACAACTCATCTCTGAGAGTCAGTGTCATTTACCGTAGCTCCAGGGCTTATTTTCTTCACGGAATAAATATGGGCTCTTCACATCTCACAGCCGTTGCTTCACCCCTCTACTAACTCTGAAAGGAATTGTTCTGTGATTTATATTGGGGCACATTTTCTCAGGTTCCTTCACAACTATTTTGTCTAAAGACTTGTAAAAAATGAAAGCTTGGATGCCAAATAGCGGGTTGGCTTGTCTGTATACCCACGGTGTCGTCTTGCCTTACAAATGGTTGTTAGCAATTGTGTAGCTGGAGAGCAGCTCCTGTGGTGGGAGGTCCCATGCCACTGAAATCTTTCCGTCATGTAGTGTATTTTGCTGCTGCTAAGTGTAAACAGCATGCATGTTTTAGAGACATTTTCATGTCTCCTCTAGGGCTCACTTACAATTTTCTTTCAACACATTAACTTTAGCATAACTGCACATTCATGCAAGATACACTATCCCAACTGCTAGAAAACCTTACTAAAGACAACTTAAATTACTCCTTTAGTTTTGGGTAGTTAATTAAAGAGTAATTTAAATCTAAAATGTAATCTGATGACTTTCCACTCCAGCTGACAATGTAATCTGCTAGACCCACCGTGGCAGCAGCAGTGACGGAGCTATTGAGCCATACAGGGGGGTCCCCAAGCTCAGGGACAACCCGACAGCAACCCTGAGCCCCATCAGGACCCAGAAGCCCTAGAAAGCCAATCGGGTACAGAGGAGGCATTACCAGGAGCAATGAGGAAGATTTAATCAGTTCTAAGGAGTGCAGAATAAAAACAAAGGCGTGGCACAGCAGTGAGGGCGTGGCACGGCAGTTCGCACGGCAGTTCATGCAGGCAGGGTGTGCAGGACGGTGCGGTCCTTCTCCGACGAGTTCAAGAGGAGTGTTCAGGAATAGTTTCCACTTGACAGGGCACTAGGTCCTCTGAATGTGCCAGGACGGATGTGGCAACACAAAAGGAACATACCGAGGTCAAGATTTTGGGCTACAGGGAGTGCCAGAGCCTGGCACTGGCATCAGAGGGTTAGACAACATCTGCGTGAGGTGCAAACAGGTCCGTTACCTGCTCTGCTTGGTGGTACAACTCAAAGAGGAGGTGGAAAGGTTAAGGAGCATTAGGGTATCTGGGGAAGAGATTGACTTGTGGAGCTGCTCTCTACCTGCCCTGAGGCAAATGTACCAGCCAAATACACCTCGTGAAGTGGAGGATCCTCCCTTCTCTCCACAACAACCAGGAGCGGACCCAGGAGATGTGGGTAAATAGAGGCAGGTCACTGTTTGTGGTGGCAGTGAATCCCCTCCTGGCTTCTTTGCCCTCCCCCCATCCCACTGCAGAATAGGTAGGAGGCTCTGGAAACTGAGGGCCAGGAAATTGATCTGGATGAAGGCAACCTCATCTAGGTGGTTGCCTAGGAAGAATCAGCCAAATAGATCTATTGCAACCACCTCAAAAAATTAAAAAAGAAGGATAACTGTTATAGGTGACTCCCTGCTGAGGGGAATGGATGGCCCACTATGCAGACCGGACCAAACCCACAGGGAAGTCTGCTGCTTTCCTGGGGCCCAGTAAGGGATGTAGCCAAGAAGCTGCCTGATTTGGTGTGGCCCTCTGACTACTACTCTCTACTGGTATTCCAGATGTGTAGGATGAGATTGAAGGAAGAAGTCTCAGAGTAATCAGAAGGGACAAAATGTTAGAATTTTCTATACTGGGTGAAGTGATGAGAGGCACCAGCAGAACTTCCACCTTGGACTTCTGGCGGGCAGACTTTAGTCTTTTTAGGACACTGATGGACAGAGTGCCTTGGGAGTCAGTCCTGAAGGACAAAGGAATCCAGGAAGGCTGGGTGTATTTTAAAAAAGAATTGTCAAATATTCAGGAGAAGGCTGTCCCAATGTGTAGGAAGACAAGTCGCCAGGGAAAAAGACTGTCATGGCTAAACAGAGAACTTAAGAGGGAAGAAAAAAGAACCTATCGTTTCTGCTTCCAGGGGCCAGGTAACTTGGAAGGACTACAAGGATATTGTAAGATCGTGTAAGAAGATTAAAACAACCGAAGCCCAACAAGAACTTGATTTGGCTGCTACAGTTAAAGACAGCCAAAAAGTTTCTACAAATAATTTGTCAGCAAAAGGAGAGTCAAGGCATGTCTCCATCATTTGTGGAACGCAGAGGGTAGTGTAGTGACAGGGGATGAGGAAAAGGCAGAGGTATTTAATGCTTTCTTTGCCTCAGTCTTCAACATCAAGAGTAGTTGTCCTCAGGATATTTGGCTCCCTGAGCTGGAGGTTGGTGATGGGGAGAGGAGTGAAGCCCCCATAATCCAGGAGGAGATAATTATGACCTGCTATGCCAATTAAACATGCACAAATCTATGGGTCCTGATGGGATTCACCCCAGAGTATTGAGGGGATCTGGCAAAAGAACTCACCAAACTGCTTTCAACCTGCAGTCCTGGTTAGCTGGAGAAGTTCCAGCTGATGGGAAATTGGCAAGTGAAATGCCCATCTACAAGATGGATCAGAAGGATGACCAGGGGAACTACAGGCCTGTCAGCCTAACCTCTGTTCTGGGCAAGGTTATGGGAAGGGACATCCTGAGTACCATTACATGGCACATGCAGGACAACCAAGGAATCAAACTCAGCCAACACGGATTTGTGAAAGACAGGTCCTACTTGACCAACTTGGTCTCCTTCAATGACAAGGTGACCCATTTGGTGGATGAGGGGATGGCTGTAGATGTGGTCTATCTGGACTTCAGCAAAGCATTTGACACCATCTCCCACAGCATTCTCCTAGAAAAACTGGCCGTTAGTGGCTTGGATGGATGGACTCTTTGATGGATAAAAAACCAGCTGGATGGCCAGGCCCAGAGAGTTGTAGTGAATGGAGCTAAACCCAGTTGGTGGCCAGTCATCAGTCACAGCAGTCACCTCCAGGCTGAGGGAGCTGGGTTTGTTTAGTCTCAGGAAGAGGAGGCTCAAGGGGGACCTCATAGCTCTCTACAACCACCTGAAAGGAGGTTGTAGTGATGTGGGGGCCAGTTTCTTCTGCAATATCTGCAGTGGGAGGACCAGAAGAAGAAGCCTTTAACTAAGACAGGAGAGATTAAGATTAGATATCAGAAAAAAAATTTTCATTTTAGAGTGGTCAGGAAGCGGAATAGGTTGTCCAGGGAGGTGCTGGAGTCATCCCTGGAGATGTTTAAGAGGAGTCTGGATCTGGTGCTGGGTGATATGTTTTGATGGTTTAAGGGTTATAGTGGTAGTGCTGAGTTGACTTTTAGACATGATGATTTTAAAGGTCTCTTCCAGCCTGGATAATTCTATGATTCTATGGTCTTCTCCCAATTTAATAGTCTCTCTATTTAGGTGATTCCTGTATGGAGCCAAGTTAAATGATTTAAATACTGCTTTTTTGTTTCTCTTCAGTATGTGCGTGCAGCTCCTATGAATTTTTTTGTAGTGGGTACTATGTACAGTTGTCATGGGTAGAATATTAGGCAATTAATATTTCTTAACGACACCCCTCACACCCCTTCATTAACATTTGCTTAGATTTACACGCATGAGCACATAAGCCTGGATTCTTATAAGCAATCATTTTAATGTTACTTAGGCTGACATTGTCTCTAAATTGATTTTAGTAAAACATTATGTAATGGGTGAGGAGGCAAAGTGATAGTAATTACCAGTGAATGGCATATGATATATCACAAAATATATATTACTGCCTCCGAACAAGTCCAACTTCATAATACTTAATTTTATTAAATCTTATGCATTTCCATTAAAATAAATATCTAGAAAAAGTCATATTAAAGAATTGCACTCTGTTGACTGAACACTTTGTATTACCGTGATTTCACCCCAAGAACATGACCATGCTGACATAGTAGTAATTTGAATCAACACTTTTACAATTATTTTGCGTAGCGATAGGAGATCCATTTGCTACAATTTCAATAAGATTCTGACACAGAAATTTGGCCATCGTACTGTATCTTAAAAACTGGTTTTATTCAAAGAATTCAAATCATGTATTACATTTCAGCCATGAAAAGATGAGGTACACAGTCTAATGAGGAGCACTTGAGGGAATTGGGGTTGTTTAGCCTGGAGAAAAGGAAGTTTAGGGGAGACCTTATTGCTCTCTACAACTACCTGAAAGAAGGTGGTAGTGAGGTGGGTGTTGGTATCCCAGCTAACAAGCAATAGGACAAGAGGAAATGGCCTCAAGTTGCATCAAGGGAAGTTTCAACTGGATATTAGGAAAAATATCTTCACCTAAAGCATTGTCAAGCATTGGAACGGGCTGCCCAAGGAAGCAGTGGAGTCACTATACATGGAGGTATTTGAAAGATGTATAGACGTGGTGCTTAGGGCCATGGCTTTGTGGAGGACTTAGTATAGGTTAACGGTTGGACTCGATACCCATAAGGATCTTTTCAAATTTAAATGTTTCTATGATTCTATGAATGTTTAAAGATACACTTGTCTCCAGTTACTTTTTTTTGCCAGGTATACATGCAACAATTCTAAATAGCTTGCTCTGTCCCTTATTCCACTGTATCCTTTCTTTATATACATACATTTGCTGTCATAGTGCTAGTACATTTAGTGTATCCCTCTCTACCCTAATGGGTGCACATGCCTCTTAGAATTGCTGGTTACTGTTACTGCAGACATATTCAGGGGCATATAAATGTGTAAGGAGGGTTTAAGTGTTCCCAAGGTGTTCAGAGAGGAAACAAATCTTCAACTTTTCTCTATTCCATGCAACATTGGTGTCTTCTGTTTGATTCCTTTCTGTGCATATATGGAGTGCTTGTGGTTGTTTACCCCTAGTGCAGCCCTTTCCTGCACATACACACATTCCACAAATGTACTGTAGCTTGGTGAAAGAATGCAACTGAAATAAATGTGTGAACTTGAAAAATTCTTTGCTTTTATGGAAACACAATCCAATAAATGTATTTGTATTAAAAGTGCAGTCTGCTAGCCAAATAATTATAAAAATAACTTCTGAGACAACATTACAGCTGGTTAAATAATGAATGTATATATTCATTAACAACATATGCATACAAAACTATTTTAATCATATGTGCAAGCCACTGAGATAAATTGTGCCATTGAATTGTCCAGTTTGGAAGCTTGAATACCACAGGCAAAATGAAGTATTTTTTAATCTTCATATTTTTCCATTTGTTAATTTCTTTATTCATTTACAAATTAATCTTAAAAAGTGAGATTACTTCAACTCTCCTTTCTTCTACCGCTGGTTACCCACACACTTCTCAGTATTCCAACTAACAATATGTGCAAACTTTTCTAATGCTTAGTGTTTGCAAAGAATTATTTTACTGGTTATAAATAAAACGTACCTACATGCTTATGCTTTTAATAAGCGTTGTGGTGCTTGCCCTGATGCTCTGAAAGATGAACAACATAATTCTAGGTAGTGCACATTCTTCTCACCGGGTTTTCAGAAAGCAGCCTGACGCAGTGTTTGTTAAGAACACTACTCTTTAATTTTAATTTATTGTTATCATTTTTTATTAATATTATTATTTTTTTAAGATATGCAAACAGCTGTCTCAGTTTCATACCTAGAACCACAGGTATCCGCAGCTGTCACAGTCCGGGGCCCTGCGGCACGGCGCTGAACTGGCGGCCTGCAGTGACATCTAGTGGGAGCTGCAAGTCCCGCTCCTCGCTGCCCTCATTGCAGCCTCGGCTTCCAAAATGACAGAACTGGGAACACCAATAGCCGACATTTGGAATATTTTTCTTTAAAAAAAAAAAATAGTTTTACGTGCATTCTACAAATATTTTGCCTTAGACAGAAGCGTGACTGGATGACCTTTACACTTGAGGTCTTAGGTGACATCATCGAAAAATAAAAGAAAGGTTATTTAGGCCAAGTTTAACAGGCAGGTGATCAATTACCTTTCTTTGAGATGTTTCTTTTCTTTGTCACCTCCCCTGTTTTCACTGCTTAATATTATCTCTAGAAATAAACCTTTACAATAAAATTGCATTACCGTCATGTTTTATGAATAAATAATTATTTTAAAATGTATTTATTTATTAATTATAATACATAATTAAATAATTATATTATAATATTAATTGTTATTTATTGTTAAATATTAATATTATAATATTAATTATAATATATAGTCATAATTATTATTTAAAAGGTATTTATATACATAACTTTTACTTTATATGATCGATCAGGTATAACTCTAATAAACAAATCTAAAATCAAATTGCACTCTATATTACTTAATTCATGTTTAAGTAATTTTTTTTTTTAACTAACAGCCCAAAGTAGATTGGCCATGTTTGATGCTGTTCATAAAGTATGACTTTGGATTTGGGTCCCATACTTTGCTACCGCCCAGAGGAAGATGTAAAATATAAAGGCTTTTAAATCTCAGCAAGATTAACACAATTCCACCTCACACTGAGAAGATTATTCATTTGAGGAAGAGCCTTTATTTTTCTCCATTTTCCTTCCACCCTCTCTCCACGCTTAACACAGTAAGCCAACTCCCTGAAGAAAATCTCTTTAAAACACACAAACTACTGTAATGCAGAACAGGCTGATAGGAACATGAACACATAAGCCTTTCCTTTGCTTAACAAAATTAAGGCTGTTAGTGTCAGGCATCATCCTGTCTGTAAAAAGTATTGTTACCAGTTCCCTACGTAGCAATTTTCTAAAAATACATATCTCGGCCTCCTCTCAAATATATTCCTGAATGTTGTACATGGATCTCTGGAGATTTGTTTGTTATTCAGCATACTTGTAAAATAGTGTTTGTTAAATACAAAGAAACTGCCATTCTGCTTCTATAATATTGCATTGCAAAATGAAAAGTTTTTCATTTTATAAACCATTCTGTAACAGATATTTTTTGTGACAGACATTCTGATCAGACTGCAGCAGAACTGATTGAGCCGAGATTAATAACATACCTGAAAAATAGTCTAGAATTACATTAATATATTTCAGCGTTCATGGAAAACCATGGGAATTTTCTTAAAAGTCAAATGACCTCCATCACCAAAGATCTTGATCTATTTCATTTCATAGAATAGCAATGAATTGTGGAGACTTAAGCAGAGTCTCAGAAATTTCCCCTGTACTTGACAATCTACTGACATGGAGATTTTATTTCCATTAGAGCACAGATAATTTTTAAATCACAAATTAACAAGAAAATATATTGAAAATATCAGAGAGATGGAGAGGAATAATCATAATAATTCTGGTTCAGCTTCTCTTTGGTGAGATCTTTCAACACAATCTGAGACAGAAAATTTGGCCTCTGTAGTGATGGGCCACATGTGCTGTAGTATCTTTTATCTACCTCTTATTTGACTTTGAATATTTTCTGAGAAAAAGAACTTTATACCAAGTTGTTGTTATTGATTATAATAGATTTCAAAGTATTGGAATCATGCAATAATGATGCTTGTGGAATCAATTTTTTTTTTGTAATTGAGAAAAACTAAGTTAAAGTAAGAAATCTAAGAATACTGGACTGTAATTTGGAAGAGTAGAGAACGAGATTAAGAGTCAAGTATATATACTAAATCTGTATCATTAAGACAAAAACCACAAGAAAATATCTGTCAGTATTTTGAACAGATTCCCTGATTCTTTCTCTTCATCAGGGATGATGCAGAAAGTTTATCTAAGAATAATGAAAAAATTTTGTTTGGGTTTGCATAGTCAGCTTATATATTTAAAGCAATGGGTTTTCTAATACATAGACTATGTGAAATCAGAGAAATCTAAGAAAAAGAAATATATTCAGCACATTTCTTCGGCATAAGACATATACTGATTTTTCCTGAAGCACATTTCTTTTTGTCAACTTCAGTTTAAAAATTCTCTTTTGATGGCATTTCCATTATTTCCCTCAGGAAATCACTCCACTAGAGAGCGTATCATTTTTTCCGGGAACTTTTCTTAGGATCGGCCTAAATATTTTTTTTCATTTGGCTAATTAGCTTTAGCCACCTTCCCATGGATTTTATCCCTCAGCTAGCAGCACTGTGGCCTTATATGCTAGGGCAGTTTGAAATAATATATTTCTTGTGACTAAACACCATGCAAGTGTCATCTCATGGGAAGGATCAGTCAGGAAAACCATTTGTGTCTTCAACTTCCAGTCATTAGAACTTTTGAAATCTAAAAACTTCTTGATTTTCGTATTTCTCAGTAGTAAGGTGCCCTACTCTGTATTTGGAGAATGAGCACCTGTCCCACCTGCTTAGCAGAAAACTGTTTGAAGGCTCTAGGATGAAACTGGGGAGAATGCTGATTGCCACATATTCAGTTTTGCTGCTGTGTGGTTCCACAACATCTCTTCAAGTTTTCATACTGTGAATGTTATGTTTGGGAGAAACCACATCAGGCACATAGGGCCTCAAGTTACAATGAAGGTGTGGTGCTACTTGTTTTTGTGTCATGACATCACTGTGGAGGCCAAAAACCAAAGGCATGACTCTTGATGTGCCAAGTTTTAGAGTTGTCAGACTGAAGTGAAGAAAGGAAATAGGGAACTTCCATTCTCCTGTTCAGAAATTCAGTGATGTCCCGGAGAACACATTGAAGAGACAGGGCATAACGGGGTTACTACTGCTTGACAATGCCATGGTCATACTGAGAGCTGTGATACCACATTACTCAAATTATCACTCTGTTCTCCAAAAATTGGTGGATCCAAGTTTATTAACTCCAGAGGTATATAGATGTGCATATGTGAAGTTGTTGTGTAAATGCGTTGTATATTTGTGGCATTCTGGGAAAAATTCAGCGTAAGCCACAATAGTGGAAGTGCTGTAGATTTGATCTTTTCAGGTTATATTTGACTCACTGTGGAAATAGCAAGGCCTTTTTGCATATATGTACTGGCCATTCAATATAGACCTGGAAATCCAGCAGATCATCATCTAAATGGGTAAAGTGAAAGGTTAAAGGCAGAATTCTATTGTCAAAACAATATGACTGGCAGAGTTTTTTTTCTTTTTTTTGTATTTACTCTTCATGGACCTGATTGGTTTTGTGTGCTTCTTCTCTTGTCAAAGATTTATCTGTGCATATTAGTTTTGTGAAGTGACCCTTAACATGAGCTTTCTCACCTGGATGGACGATTGCATCTCCAGTTTTAAGCTGTATCTTACTGAATCATGAACTATAATTTTACTAGTAGTTATTTATCTTTCTATGTCTCCCTTACTGAAATTGTACCTTCCACATTTAAAAGTGGTGAAAATGCCCCAGGTGTTTTAAATATATTTTGGATAAAATTTATCCGTTTTACTGCTTTGCATACCCCTCCTTTTATGACCTTTTGGAAAGATGAAAAGGAATATTTGATGAAGTAAGATTTATGTAAAGAAGACATTTTTTACATAAGAAGGCTAAAGATTAGGTATATGAATTGACGATTACCATTTATGACTTCCACAGATTAAATAAAAATATAAATGTCTTTTAAGATCTAAGCAATCATTTGGAAGTCTTAATAAAATGTGTCATCATGCTCAAGTTAGATTACAAATAATGGGAAGCTACAGTTATGATATTTTCCTTATATATTTTATATATTCAAAGAAGACATGAACAGAAGTGAAACAGCTGGAGAGGAAAATGAAATGTGTATTTTCTCTCAAGTGAAGGAATATATAAGTGTAAGAAGATGACAATACTAGCGCCTTCAGAGACAAAGATGAATCTTCTTTCTTGGGAGAAAGGAATATATTTTCAACCTCATAGATAGAATTTCCTTAGGAAGAAAAAATTCCTATAATTAGACTAAAAAAAATATGTTAAGAACTTGGAATATAATATCCCCTTTTCAGCAGACATAAGAAACCATAAGCAATATTTGGAGTTTGGAACATTTTGATGCTAGAGGTAGAACTAAACAAAACAGAAAAAGAAAAAAATTACAGAATGCTTTTATTTCATATATATAGTTCAGTCTATTAATTTTGCCATTCCAGCAAAACACTTATAATAAATATTTGAATAATCCCATTATAATAACTGAAATTCCTCGTACTTAAAGTTAAGCATATACTAATGAGTCATGGATCTTGACTGTATTCAAATGTACCCCCAAACATTTAAAAAATGCAGCATCCAGAGAAGGGCATCTATTCAGATGCTTTTCCAGTTCATTTTCAATAGCATCTATGGCCACAGAAAATTCAACATTCTTTTTGATTTAAGAGACAGAAAAATTCACCAGAACTGTATTAAGAAGCAATATTGTTGATCCTAATGTGTACTTTGAAACAATGATAAATTTTTAACAATAACAGTTTTACTGTTGAGAGCATCACAACAGTTACTTCGTGTGTGTCTGTGTGTGTGTCTGTGTGTGTGTATGTTCTCTTCCATTTTTATTTAGGTTTTTCTATGGCATTACAACTGGGGTTTTGTCCTTTTCTGCACAATCGCAGGGAGACAACCTTTCTTCTCAGAACCTGAGGAAAGAGAAATGGCATCCATAAATTTTGCAAGTCTTATGTAATTCTTTTGTTAAACTATCTCCATGGTTTTCCTTAGAAAATAATAAGGCAGCAACATCCTCCTTAGTTGAACTTACTTTAAAAAAAAAGCAAACAAAACAAATTATTTAAAAAGTATAAAATAAGTCAATCACAAAGTAGCATAAAGCTAACAAATATATGATGACTACACACATAAATGTTACCAGATTGATACAGAAGATTATCTTGTCTATCTCAGGTGTTGCACATAAGGATTGAGGGAACACATGCCACCTTTGCATTAGACACATTAAGGTGTCCTACTCCCTAAGAAATCAATATGAAGTAAAATTAAAATGTAGATCTTCATTCCCTTCACCATCTTTTAAATGAGGGCAAACTCCAGAAAGAGTCTTCAAAATACAACTCCACAAAGCCTACTAACAATGTACTATGCCAGCAGGTTGTCAAGAATGAAAAACTGAGATTATCTCAGTTGGTTAGAGCATGGTGCTAATGACACCAAGGTTGTGGGTTCACTTACGAGTTGGACTTGACGATCCTTGTGGGTCCCTTCCAACTCAGAATAATCTGTGAAATATAGGACCTAAAGACTTCTTTGCATTATGAAAGCCTGAAATGTTTATTATGCATGTTTTGGTTTTTAAAATAATCCTTGGGTTTTTTTCAGTTGATGATGTCTAATGTCTACTGGGGGTTTTATACATTATATTATTTGTAGGGCCATGGGGTTTAGAGAGCTGGGTTTTAAAGACCAACTCTTGCTGCTGCAAACTGTAACCCAAACTGCATTTTTTGTTTTAAATAAATTATTGCACTGAATAAGGAAGAAATTATAGCATTCTTTCAATAGAAACAAAGTATGATCCCTTCTTTCAGGATCAGGGAATGTGAAGAATGCAACAAAAAAAAGGATTTTTCTTTCAGCTGTTTGTTAGATGTTTATAATAAATCGTAGCAGAGTTGAATTAAATAGTAAGGATCTTTAAAAAGTCTTTTTAAAATGTTTTCTTACTCGGTTTGGCAGCTTCAACTAAAAATCTTTCCTTTATTGTTCTGTTACCTATCCTAAATTCCTGTTCATCCCAAGCAAAGCTTAGGTGGGCTAACCAGCTCAACAGGATAAATGCAGTCAATTCCTAGAGGTGTGGAACATGGCATGCCATCCCTAAGTGTGGAGACATCTGCCTGTACCACTGTCTGGAACATCTAAAGATCAGACTTACATACCTTCAATACCTCTGACACGCATACTGGCTCCCCTTCATTAACTCTTCCCTCTCGAAGTGGATCTTCACTGCCTGTGTGAGAAACTACTGAATCCATTATCCTCTAAGTGTCACTGGGTCCCTGTTGTGCTGTCATGCCATACACGAAAAAATCATGTCAAATTGTACAGAGAACCACAAAAGCTCCAGTTGATTGAAGGACCAAAGGGTTCTCTGGCGGCTGTCACATAGAAAATTGAATCTGGCTTTTAGTCAACATTCCTTCTCGGTGATGTCCGTGCTTGCTATTGTCTTGTTCATCTCTGGACACACTGCTCTACTTGTAAATGCTTATAGAAATGAAAAATGCCCTGACATACCTGAGAGCACTTTCTGGTTTTCTTGCTTGTTTAAACCTAAATGTCAAAGTAAAACCACATTAAATTAATACAGAAAGGAGTGCTACTGTTCAGACTCATCCTCATAATCTTCATCATTCTAACATAGCAAAGATGTCTTTCGAAACCATCTGTCACAAAATGCTCTACAAGGTGCTCTTGCCTGGTACAAGGCAACAGAAGAACCTATATATACCAAACTATTATTTTTCTATCTAATTCTACTTCCAAGGTGATGACTCTATATCTCACTCTAGCAAAGACAGGATTCACCCAAGCTAATCTCTGGTTTTACTTTTTTCCTTATTCTGGAAGAAGATGAAAAATCCTCCTTTTCCTAATGCACCTCTGATAGCCAGAAATACAGCTGAAAATATCATACTTGCTAGTCTCAGACTTGCCTGCAATCAGGTATCTCTGAAGGTCATGAGTTACCTGTGACTCCCAGCTTGCCAGACTCAGCCTCTTTCACCATTGTGCTATGCCACTGAGACACTGAAATGAAAATGGAAAATGATAGCCTGATCAGAAAAGCATTGACCTATAAGCCTATAACTTCACACATTGAAATTGAAGGAATGAGATGGCACGAACAGGACTAAATATGACACTTTGTAAGACACATGCCACCAGATCTTGTTCATGACAAAATCAAATTAATAACATACAACTGGTGTGCAACACTTGCAGCATTTACCCAACAGTAAATTACTGGGGGAACAAAAATGATAAATCAGCCTATATTCATAGGGCCCTTGCTAACCATCAAACCAATGGAGAAGGGTTGGGTTGGTAACTTCTGAACACCGCAATTACCTTTTTATGGTGCTAATCTTCTAAAACAGGGAGAGTGTGTCAAGTGTCCAATACCTTATGGGTTCATAATAGATTGAAAGTCCTGTCTGGTAGGACACTGATTCCTACAAAATCCACCAGACACAAAAACAGCCACCTATTAGCAAGTCTGAAGTACGCTGCGATAAGATTAACCACAGGTTCCTTTGTTCAGTTAGTATTCCGGGTCTGAGTTCCATGCATCTCAGATCTAGAGTTTTCTCTTAATATACCTTGATAAAGATTGCATCATTTGTCTATTTTCGAACTATATACATCATATGAATTAAAGAAAAGACCAATAACCATTAAGCAACTGATATGAAGACTGATAACCATCTGCAGGAGGACAGTTGGTCCCTACATGCTCTGGGTTCTGCCTGATTCTTACTCCTTTCCTTTCTTTTCTCACACAATTGATACCTTTCCTTTTAACAATGTACTGGAGATGCCAAACCAAAGCTACGTTTAGGTGTTTCAGATTTGCCTAGAGCACCAAGTTGGCTCAAATAACAGGTTTCACATTCTGCTTCTTTGCCAAAAGTAGCAAACCAGCCTGCTGATCTCTGCCTCCTACCTGTACATTCAGATAATGTTCATAATATTCATCAGCCCCTGAAGCTGAAGTAATCATTAAAAACAAACATCTCTTCTAGTCCTTTAACAGTAGAAAGACAAATCACTACTCTCTCTGTCTCTCATCTTATCTTATAGCCTCAGAAGTATAGTTTTATCTTTAGCATTAGGGAACTAAAATCAGTTACCACTGCTGAGAAGTCTTGGGCTGTCTCTGAGTCACTTCTGCCAACCTCTGAATTCTGTTCAGCAAGTCCTCACTGACAGTAAGCCTATTTTTTTAGAAACATTGCAGACCCCAGAGTAGGCAGATGAAACTGCAATGATGATGTGATGCATTTAAAATAAATTTCCTTTGCTCCTCCAGTCTTTTTACTTTTTTCCTAACTTGGTTTCAAAACGTTTCTTCCCAAATTTTCTTTTGATCGGAGAGGCAAGAGGAAATGTCTGGAACTTTGAATTAATCATCAGCACTGCTGCCTATATCTGGGCTGCAGAAAGCTTGCTGGTGGATTAGATCTGCTCCTACCCACAATAAACAACCCAGTGAATAAAAAGAACACAGCCCTAGTTCTCAGGAGACTAGTAAAAAGCCCTGCTCACATCCTGGATTGATGCCACTTCATGCAATGCTGGGTGGCTGGTAAGTTAGTTCCTGCATCCAAGGAGAAAGCCACATGACACCTTACAGTTTCTGTAAGGAGTTAACTAGCTCCTTCAGCATGTCATTGGATCCATTCCTAGGCTCTCTAGTGGGGGGTCCTGCTCCTGCCCCAGCTGCTGTGTTATCTGAGAACCCTTCCGGTGTGGTGATCTCCCATTTAGTTACATATCTTCATACCTGTCTTCTTCTTGACATGATCAGTCCTACTAGATCTAAGACTGAACTGAACTCTGGCTCATAGAATTTACTGTTGACACCTTTGAGACAAAAAAATAGCCACTCAAATGTTCTTCAAGGAGGTAGAGCCAAGGTAATATGTGTAGGACATTTTAATCTTTGTCTTTGCCTGGGTCCAGCTAAATCCTATATTATCCACCAGTCATAAAGCTTTCAGGAAAAGAGACAATTCCATAATATTTCTATAAAAAAACTGCTGGAAAAATAGCTAGAAGAATGAAAAATAATAAAAAAAAATCCTCAGGTTTTCTTTTTATCATATACAGAAAAGTCAAAACAAATAAAAGTGCACAATTATTTTTTTTCCTTAAACCAGTCACCTATAAACTACAATTTTATTTTTAATCCTCTTCTGTTTAAACAGCAGACCTATTTTTATGTATTACTTCTGTTGGCAATTTTCCTCCAAGTGCTTTGAATGTGTTCATAATAAGAGCGTTAGTTTAGTGATTGCTTCACTAATGTGATGTAAGGAATGAAAAGAATAATTCATTTCATATTCTAAAGCTTTAAATACAAATTAACACTCACAAAAAAAGCCCCACTAATCTTCTTTGGGGGGATTTAGATGTTACAGTATTACACAGGCTACTTAAAAGCAATAAAAGAAATAACCTTAGAAAATTAAGCAAAATGAATTTTCAATTAGTTCCAGAAACCTCGACAAATGCATTTTGAAAGGAAAGAGTAAAATGCAACTTTGTTCAGTATAAATTGAAATTGCCTTTTGTGCTTAATATAGTTCACTTATAATTAGCTGAAGATTTTGTTCTGGTTTGAAACAAAGTTCCATCTTGAGATTACTATGTACTGTGTACATAGAACTTTTATCAAGAAAGGCTGGTGCTGCAGGGTTTGCTTTGACAGCCTTTATCATAGCTTTATAGAAATGAAAAGTGAAAGAACACAGCTGGTTTTAACAATGGGGCATGTTCAACATTAGACCAAAACACATTAGATATTGCAAAATATTGCACATCATATTTATAGCTCCATGCAAGTTTTTGAAATTCATGCTGATGCTGCTCTAATCCAGCTTCTTAGAACAATCTGTCCCCTAATGATGGAATTAGATTTCACTTTGAGAAACTGCTTTTTAAACTGGTGGCAGAAGGGTTGGATCCAGAGCAACCAGAGCATAACAAAATAATTAATTCAAGCATATTCTAAAATCACATTGTGGTGCAATTTGAAGGTCTCTATCAGACACTGCAACTACATTTGCAGCGGTCTATTTTTCACTATGCCTCACTCTTTTGGAAAATATCATTCTGAGAACTTCCTGGTATCCAGCTATGGGGTCCTTTGAATTATGCTTATAGTAAAAACATTTAAGATGAGATTTCCCAAATAAGTTGAGATTTCCCAAATACATTTATTAAACAGCAAGTCCAACATTTAAGTACCACTGAAAGATTCAGAAAACTCACTCATTGCTTTATCATCCTTGAATTACCTAAATTCCATATATTCTGCTGAACACACAGACACACAAAAGGTCACTCAAATCTTGAGGTCCTCAATGAGTGCAATATTTAAATCTTTGCAAATAGATTAATAAATCAGGCATTTTTGCTTTGTTTGGGGGCACAGGACGTTTTTTATCTACTCGGAGCACACCACATCAAAGAGAGCAGTAAAGAACTTTATTTTTCCTAGCAGACTACTGGTTAAAATCCTCACCAAATATATGGGAAACTGAAAACCTAATTTCAGCTCTCCCTGTTTAGGAGACGTTTCAGCACAGATCTGGTGTCTATGGAACCATTTTTAATATAATAAAAATGAGGGAATGGCTCATAGAAGAAAGTGGCTGTATGGCAGTAAATGAGAAGCTTTGAAGTACATCAGTGCATGAAGAGGTTTAAGCAGCAGTCCATAAATCACTAAAGTCATTGAAAGATTTGAATTTCAAAGTTCTGATCTTCATTTTATAAGCCCCTCTGGTTCATATAAGGCTTTGAGAATGAAATGAAAATGAAGGACTATACCTTTGCCAGTGAGAAGGTTCATCTAAGTATGAATTTGTCCCCTAAGAAATCCTGGACTATGGAAATAATGGAAATGGTAGCTCTAGAAGATATCACAGCCTCAGAGAATAATACCATTTTCTTTCTGTTCTCTGTCCTTCCCTCCTTTTTCCAGAACTTTCATGAGGCTATTAATTCCAGTGTTTTGGGACTTTATTAGACCTGTGTAATGGAGGAAGAAATTGCCACTTTTCTAAGACTGATGACAATCTCAAGGGTTGGCATAGCCCAAGAGAAAAACTATTTTCAGGCCCTTGGGTTGAACTAGAAATTTTAGTGAAGGAATTCTGAGCTGACCAGTTTGTTTACACATAAAATAATGGCAGACAAAATTGCTATATTGTACTATCTTTTCTGTAGATGAGTAGAATTCATTACTGAAGTATCATGGACCAAGTTTAAGGGTATAAGCCTAGCAGCACTTTATTTTGTATATTTCAGATGAAGTATCTGTATGAAACAGTAAAAATGCTCAGTTAGAAATGTCTCTCTTGTTGAAGGTGTAGTTAAGTTTGACCAGTTTGGTAATGATTCTCCATTATTTTTAGTGGCAATATGTAAGTGTTGCTAACACCCACAGTGCTAGTGAAACTCTTCTTCTCCCACTGCCCAGTATGGGCAGATCCCTTCTGCTGCCTCTATAGAAGTCTCCTGAGAGCAGTTCCCTGTCCAGATGTGAGGTAAAACATACACAGGTATTCTTCCCCAGAATGCCAAGGCAGTTAAACAAACAGTTAAACAATGTGGATGATCACATGAGAGTGCCAGACTCTAGCCCTGAATTGCCATTGCTTATATAAGATATTATAGGTAGGCCTGCTCCTGATTTACTACAAAAGTGAAAGCATATTGATACCTAATGTGAAACAGGTTGCTTTTTATGATGTTTGGAAGCGATTACAATCTGCCACTGCAAAATCAAACTCATTCCAGATTGAATCTTTTTATCTGATTGCATATGATCAAAAAAACTCAGTGAAAATAATTTTCTAGTGAAATACTGAGATAATACTCTTGTGCTTCAATATTTTTGCTTATATTTGTAGTCAGGCTTTGCATCCGTTATTATGAGCTTGACAATAGACAACAGCTGAAACTGAAATAACAAGACTAATATTTATAAATTCTATAAAATATCATTGTCTACCCAGTGGTACACTGAATGTAATTTCTGTATTAGAAAGCAATCCTATGTCATTAAGAATAAAATTATGAACATTTTCTGTATGTAAGGAATACATTGCATTGCTGAGCTGTGGAATGCCAACTTCATGTTCTCTAGTTTGATTCTACTGACGTTAGCCACTCAGATGACCCAGCAGGCAGTCTGGTAATCCACTATGCGAATTCAGTCTCTTTACAAGCATGAGTATCAAAATAATTGTCTTGACAAAAGATTTTTAATAATGAAGTATTGTATAAATATTTTAGCCTATTTAGTGTTAGCACCAGTAGTTGTACTCAAGGAGTACAAATACTAGGTGTAAAGTTACTTAATAGACTGTGAAGATATAAATAATGGATATTTACAAACATTGTGGGTTTCAAATCAGAAATTGCCACTATTAAGATACTTAGGATATACCTGTGGTTACATGAGGTCATTAAGGATGGCCTTTTTTTGTTAATTCTCTGTTAGTGCAGTTATTACACTAAGGGTAGCATATGAAAACTTGAAAAAACTGTAAATCTTATAATTTCTATCACCCTAATAACTAGATCAGTTTTGTAAATGATGGATAAGGGTATGATTTTGGAGTTTAACTGTTATTAATATAATATTAATATTATTATATAATATTATTATATATTATTATATAATATTAATAATATTAAATGTGAGAAGGCTTGGGAGGTGGATATTTAGTGCAGCCAAGCTTCCTACTTCGTATCGACAATCAGTCACCTTCCTGCAATTTGTGGTTGATGTTTATCTTTCAAGAACTGCGTGGTAAAAAAAGGTAATTTGCTTATTCCATGCACTGTGTGGAGTTTGTTTACTTGTAATATAGGCTATTTCTACACAGACTAATGTCTGGCTATGTGAACGATTCAATATGCATCTTAAACTGTATTAGTTCATCATGTGTTATTAAAGTTTAGGAGAAAATTTTTTTTCTCTTCTATTGGTTTTCATTTTCTAAAGACCAGTTTTGTCTTGGCAAAAACATGCTGAACCAGGATAATGATAAAGCTTCATTTAAGTGTAGTACTTCACATTTATGGATGCAAAAATCAGAGTACTAGAAATCTTCAGGATTAACTTGGCAGTAACAGTGTTGTTGTTCTGCATAAAAAGGAGCATCATTAACTGATTATGGGTACAAAATAATTTATTTTCTCTGGTTTTTGTTGTTTGTTTGGGCTTTTTTTCATCTTAACTTGCTGAACAAAACATCTTGCATAATAAATTAGGCTGATAATAAAATTCTAAATGAATGTATGTTGCAAATAAATTATTTTATGGCCATTTTATATCTTAGCTGTATGCATCCTTTTAGAGTTTGGTTATAGAAAAATAATTTTTATACTAATCTTGATTGGATTGGAATTTTACCCAAAGTCTTCTCTCCCTACTGTGGAGATAACAGTACGTGTCTGAAATGTTTGGTGTCTGGATAATGACATTCTATCCTAATCAAGAAAAGAACTCTCAATCTTGAAATTTGAGTGTGGTAGGATAGACCAGAACAGTAACAGGAATTACAAATATTGAAAGAGAAATTGCAGCAACTTTTACTGTACATCAGAAAGCATTCCTATAAGTTTCCTATCATAGAAAATTGGGGTATATGTGTTCTTCCTGTTTCCTAACTGTGCCTACAAGTGTGGCTCATGACTATGAATGTGGAGATGTGCCCACCAACAAAGGCTGGAAAACACTGTTTCAAATCAGTGTAGTTGTCAGACATATGATAAAGTTGTAATTTAATTATACAAGAGCATATGAAGTTTGAAGCCCAAAACATCAAACTATGAGTATGCACAGAAGACCTAAAATGTTACTATATACATAATCTATCAAGATGACATTAATCTTTATGTAAAGTGTTTCATTTTATATTCATACAAAAATATGGGAAATAGCTATTTATTGCAAATATAAACATAAAAGCATTGAGGTAGTATAAGTTTATGATCTTATTTTTCTCAAATCAAAGCTATGAAAAAAGCAAGACATTTGAGAAACTGACCTCTGAATAATACCCCTTTCTATTAAAATATTAGGTGTGCTAGCATCAATTTTGCTCAAAAAATCCTACTGTCACATTTTGCCGGAGAATTTTGAAATGTGAAATACGTGAATAGAAATCCACATAGTGTTTGGCGGTCATGGGTATATAGAATATGCAGCTAGGAGACAATGCCATTGATCAGTTTTTTGGAAGAACTGAGTTATCATTTAGATTATTGAATATTCTTGCTAATGTTCAGTCTATCTTAGCCAAACTTGAATAAGCAAATAAATAAATAAATGGACTTTGAAGTGAGCCTTAAAAGCCAAGACAAGAGGCCTCCAATTCGTTAAGATACACAACCAAGACATCCCCTGCTGGGGTTGGACTAGTAAGTTTGGCCATCTGTCTCCGACAACAGCAATAGGAGATGATCTTTACACGGAAGTAAGTAAGCCTGGCCATGTCCTGCAGTCCAGCCCCTTCCCAGCATCCACGGTTGTTTCAGGGACTGTTAGTGGGGACATCCCTGTCTGTTTTCATTAGTATGTGTTTATGAACCTTTGTGAATTCACTTAATTCTTTTTTGGATGAGACTTTTGTACTTAAGAGATCCAAGTTACCCTCATTGAGTGTATTGGGCCTGGCTGAGATGGAGTTTATTTCCCCACAGCAGCCCTCACAGTTCTGTGCTTTGCATTGATAGTAAGAAAAAGGTCGATAGCACACCAGTGTTTTGGCTACTGCTGAGCACCAAGAGCACCTTTCCAACATTCCAGTCCCCATCAGTAGGCTGGCTGTGGGCAAGATCCTGGGAGGCGAAACAACTAGGACAGCTGGCCCAAATTAACCAAAGGAGTATTCCATGCCATATGATATCAGCTCAGATATAAAAGCTAAGGAAAGGAGGAGGAAGGGGGGGCATTCACTATTTACAATGTTTGCCTTCCAGAGCAACCACTCTGGACACGCTGAACAAATGCCAAAGCCCTGCTTCCCAGGAAGTGGAAGAATATGGCTTGCTGATGGGAAGTAGAGAATAATTCTTTTTTTTTCTCTTTGTTTGTACACACACGACCTTTTACTTTTGCTTTAGTATCTTAAGCATGCTTATCTCAAACTATGAGTTTCCTTCCATCTTAATTTCTCCCTCCTGTCCAGCTGAGAAGGGGAATGACAGAGTGTCTTGGTGAGCACCTGGCATCCAGCCAAGGTCAGCCCACAACATTGAGCCACTTCATGTTTACACTAAATTGCTCAGCAGATTTTAATTTCTGCCAGTAGAAAGAATGAAGAGAAAACCATTCATCTAACAAAGCGAAGTCAAGATCAATTATTGAGTAACTTAGCAAATAAAGTATTAGACAGTACCTGAAAACAAGTAAGAAAATCACTGCACTTATCACATCAGCAAAGGTGTGTGTTACTACATTACTAGTCCAAAAATGTGCAATGATCCTGAACTGAGAGGATTCTAAACTGTTGAACTTTGCAGCCAACAAAGTAATTTATAGGGCCTTAGAGATACTGAGTATTATACCTAATACTCATGTAAAAATGCTTGAATGTAATGTCCAGAAATTTAAGAAAAAAATCCCACAACTATTACCTCCTTCTTGAGTGGTTTACTGAATATGGAATTCAGTTTGATGAAAAGTATTAGTATAGACGACAAAATATGATTCAAGGTAGGTAAAAAATGCAAGAAAATTAATTTCATATCTCACAGTTTTAGATTTGAACTTTGTTCTCTGTAGTAAAACAAATCAGTATAATCAATAATTACCTTTCAGTTATCTGCAAAAAAGTCCTGACAAATATAGAAATTGTTTAAATATGTTTTTATTTTCCTTTGGATTCCTATCAGATATGACTTTTACGTAGTCTGTGAAGCAGACTATGATCCTTCTCTACCTTTCGAGTAGCGCTGCTCTTCCATAATTTTGTGTCAATTTTTTTGGAAAGGAAAACTGTTGAGTTAGTTGAAAATAGCAGAATTAACATAGATTCTGCCATAAGCAATGGATGTAGAACTAGCTAACTTCCAATTTTGGGTGCGTTGATAACCCTGTAATGCTAAGGTTTTTGAAGGTGGTAAGTTGTCTTTTTTTTTTTTGGCAGCATTACATGAGCTGCAATTACATAAGCATTACATAAGTATTTGTTAATAATATATAGTTGTGTTATCTATGTATTTATATAATGACATATGTTATTTTGTACAGAGTACTATATCCTTGTATATTCATAATACTAAACCAAGACTTACTAATGAGGATAAGGCAAATGGTTCCTACTTCCATAATCTTGCCATAAAATCTATGAAGTAGAAAAATATGTTTAGTGAATGATTCAGGCATCCAAAAGAGAAATTTTGGATGCCATTTGGTGAAATCAAGACACTTGATATTTCATCATCAGAATACCAAAACCAGTAAAGACTATTAGAACAATAAACTATGAGAACAGTTATGATCCTTGCTCATAATTTTTCCCATTTCTTTGCCTTCTTTAAGATAATACTATTAGAACATATTTGTGGAATAGAAAGACAATGAACTACAGGCAACAAAGTATTAATATATACTTTTTTATATAAAATATGCATGTGGATGTGATGTAGGACAAGCTTGGGTTCAGAAATTAAATTAAAATTTCTAGACAAAAATGATTGGGTAGGTGCATAGAATACTTCATCCTGAAAGGATTCCTTCATCGTCTTTAAAATACCGTGAACCATTCTTTTTCAGTGAACCTATAAAGAAATGGTTTTTACCTTTGTGCTTATGTTTATTGTAGTCCTTTCAAGAAAAATATCATCTTTCATTTTCTATTCCTGTTATTTCTTTCAGCTTCTGCAGCACAACCTCTATGTACACACAATCTTCCTCAAGTGTGTATTAAATCAATCGATTACTAATTACAGAATGATGGCATTTAAAATATATCAGTTCTCTTCTGTTTAATTCTGCGAAGCTCACTGGTAAAACACGCATAATAAAAAGACTTTGTAAAGACTTATATGAATGTATTTCTTCATTTCTTCCTCTTTTGCATTTTTTCACTTGCAATCTAGTTTGCTGATAAAAACAGCAGATTCTGAGTTTGCAAATTGGACTATCTTGTTTGCCAATCATAAGAAGGACGTTTTTACCAGTTCTAGTGTGTTTTGTAGTACTTGTGAAAGCATGAGATTGGTGGCCTCAAAGTATGACCTTTTCCACCACCAAAAGATGGGGGTGGTGGGAAGTGGGGGAATTTGAAATTCTCCACATTCCTTTACAAGAGTTAAATCGCAATACATTGGCAAGCAATGCTTTGAAGGACCAGCTCACAGCCTTTGAATAAAACCATTGGACTTTGCTTAAAACCATGATAAATGAAATACAGAAACTGAGCAATGTATTACATAACAGAGACTTGGTTAAGTAGTACTGCCCATACATGCCTGAAAGTTCAGGACCTATGGAAAAGATAATGGAAGGAAACTATTCAGGTTATTCCAGTCCTTGGCTTTTCCATTAAAAGTGTCTTTATTCTGTATCTCCAAAATTTCATAGTTCATAAATGGTAAAGCAATGAACATGCAGAATTGTAAATGTTTTTTCTATCAAATATCAGCAAGCCTTCCTTGCAAACAATAGCATGTCTGTTATTAGCTGTTCTTTGTACCATTGAAATTTGTTGTATCAAAGGACATATCACCATTTATGCTCTTGTTTTGCTATGCTACAGTGGATTTTCTGACTATCGGATATTTACTGTAACTTTGAGTCCTACTGAAAAAAGAACTGAGGCTGCCTTCCTACATATCCTGCAGCCCTACAGAACAGGATTCGTCACTGTACAGAAAGGCTGGGCTGTACTATTATTCTATGAGCCAGTAGTTGTATAGGCCGTTTTTATTAGTTGTGGTTAATAATAAGCCATTAAGGAGAGATACTTAATGGCTTAAAGGAAAGATGCTTAATCTTCAAAAGTTCTCAAGCTTTCGGTTGAGAAAATGTCTCGTTCAAGCATTTTGTTGACTGTAGAAAATTTTGTATGTAATGTCATGAAGGTTATACAATATCACTGATGCTGTCAGTATGAAGACATTTTAAAAAAAACTCAAAGCAGTAAGAGATAAGAGATAGTGAATGCCATGTCTGTGAATATTCTTGATTAAGGGGAGTTGGGTAAATTTTGCTTACTTCTCAACTCATTTTTTTGTGGTGGGTTGTTTGGTTTGTTTTTTAAATGCCTAGGTTTTCTTCTTCTAGTGTATATACAGTAAAGATAGGGTCTGGTGGTGGGACTTTGGGGGAGGGAGTAATTGTGTCTATAATCCTTGTTATTATATCAAAAGTGATAGTTGAGGGCTAGGAGCTGAAACAATATTTTATGAAAGTATCATGTTGAAGTTTTTGCAGGTTTCAAAATATTTAAATATGTAAATCTCAATGAAGAGACTTCAGATTTTTTGATAGCCTAATGATTTTAAGCATCTCATTTCTAGTCAAACACTGACAAAAGATGTTCAGATTGCAGTGTGAGATGGTTTCTATGGTTACAGTTGTTTCCTAGCATTTTAGTGACATCTTTTGTGAGCATTGGCTGCTTCACTTATTTGTCACTAATGTATGTGTAGAACTATAGTTAATAGCCTTGGGCGGACAATTTTTTTTTCTCTGAATGGTGGTATTGTTTTTTAGCAGCATTTTTCAATAAGGTGACAATGCACTAGAATACTAATGGTATGTATGGTATTTTAAGATGTCAAGTTTTCAATAAAATGGTAATGGAAATTTTGCATTTCATTTAATAGCTAAATATTCATGAATTTTTCACAGCATGATCAAATGAGCAAAAAATAAAGGAACTGTATAATGTGTAATACTAAACATCATAAATTTAACTTCTTTTCATAGAATCTATTCAAGACTTTTTAATAAGTAGCTCTCTATAGATTTTAACCATCTGTAATAAAGGTGTATAAAACAAAAACTTAATTTTTTTATATAGATCTTGTTTATGTTGTATTGTGAATGAAACATACATTATGAATAATATTCTACATGTGCAGAAAAACCGTTATGACCAAAGGCTGGGCACTTATGTGTGATAAATGAGGGTAAACAATTATATATTCAGATGAAAAGACCACTATAAGTTTGTGACTATTTTGTTAAAAATATTTTGATTTATTTGAATTTATTTAATCGCAGTATTAAAGTGTGAAATATGGTCAGCTAAGAAGAAATGGATGTAGGATCATAATTTGTAGAGTATAATGCTATTAATTCCTCATCATATTAAGAGTTTAGTTCTGTTTCTATGTTAGACAGTAGGAGTTTTTGCTGTATTTAACAGAAGCTGAATTGGGTTATCAGATGAGTTAATCCCCTATATATTGCCAGTGCCAGTAACCATATGTGTAGTGATTTATGACATGATCTCCCTCCTTAGTCTTTACTTACAAAGCTTTCTTTTGCTGAAATGTAGTTACTCTCAGCTGGGTACTTTTTGTCAGCCAAGTCAATATTTTAAAAGTAGATTTTTAAAACGTAAGTATGAAATGCATTATTCAGGAGCAACACTGGGCTAAGTGTTGTTTTTCCTCTGCATAAAAGGGAACTTCCTATGGATTCAATTCCACATCATAAGAACCTGTACCATACAGTACCATCAACTATATCACTGTTGCATGACCTCTAATTTCTTTTTTTTTCACAGGCTGGTATTTTATTTCAAGTTCAAATTATTCTACATATCTACCCCTACAAAAAATAGTACAAGTATATGTATATACAGCATCATATCTCCCAAAAGAATTGCTTAGAATACAGACATGCTCTAGAGCAATGGAATGTATAGTCAGTTTGCTCCATTACCAACCTGTTGGTTGGGTTGAATTCAAGATCTACAGCAAATTACATGATGCAAATTGCTGGGACAACATAGGCAAAATCAATGCAGGGGACAGAGAGACCAACTATATATGCGTGGAGGTGATAGAGCAACATGCATTCTCTGCCTAAGGAAGCACTAATGCTGTGAGGAAGGCAACTATTCCTGTACAGAGCATCAATTGACAGCTAAAGGGCCATAGAAAGCCAAAAGCGTCTGGTTACCTTGCAATTGCTTCTGGCCAAACTGTTTGCTCTAACCTACCCTCCTGACTCTCATTATATGCAGCTGAACTTAATTTTTTATGCAGATAGGGCCTGAGATCACAATTTTTTTTTGTTTTAATATGCCTGAATACAGACAAAAGAGTAGAAAAATCAAATCTTTAATCTAATTTAGATCCTGTCTTCCTTCCTGACCTTTGGAAAATAGTTAAATTTTTCACCTTATAGGTTTTTTTGCATATTTATTTAGTCTCTTTTTCCTGTCTCATTTTAGGGAACTGTTATTTATTAAGATGGCTAATTGACTGAGACTGATTTGAGTGGTAGAATTATCCAAAGGTCTCTTGCTAATTTGCTTCTAATAGCAACTGTTTCGGGTTTAGCAGTAACACAATTAGATCATGTGCCCATCAAATACATCTACTTGAGTGACTCAGATATTCTTAACTGAGGAATCAAATTCAGTATGTATAGATAGGATTGGTTATATATAAGTTTTCTTCCTTATAATTTATGCATCAGTATGCCAGCTTAAACCAGAGCAGTGGCATATGCCTATTTAAAAGGAGGACTAATGTATTGGGTTTTTTTTATGTATCTGATAACTCCACTTTCTGATTTCTAACAAAAATGGAGTAAGGATGGCTCTTAATGATCATATATGCAGGAGAAGAAACCTCACTTCCTATGTGCTGTAAAAACCCAGATCTTCATGAGTTACTCTCTAATACTCTATGTAGGCATGTCACACTGATTTCCTGTTTTGCATACCAAAGGAACTGACCAAGCACAATAGAATAAATACCCAAACCAAACTGTACTTCTCAGGATTCTTGACTGAGTGATTTTGGATTTGACATACATTCCTCATTAACCTCTTCATTCAAAGATCCTCTTGTCAGCAAGTTCTATCTTGGACTAGAAATATAATGCTCCATTATTGTTAGAACAGTTCAGTTCACTTTTAACTACTCAATAACTTGAGAATCAGAGACATGGGAGAAAACTTAAAATCTACAAGTAAATTTAGTGTAACTGGGATCTAAATGCATTGTACTTGCATGTAGGATATATACACTTTCACTGGTAGAAGCTTAACTATATGCTGTCAACCATATCAGTAAAGATCCTTTTAAAAAAAAAAAAGGCTTTTAAGAGTGCTTTATGAAGTATACAAACCTAAAATGAAAAATCCACCTTCCAGCAGAGGCAGCACTATTTTGGATTTTTGCACTAATATAGCAAAGATTGTAATGAGATGTAAGTTTCTATCTGCACTTTTAAGCATCTTAGAAAACATTATTTTATTGAGCACAAAACTGACGTTAGGTTTTTGACTGAGTAATCCGTTAGCAGGGTACATATTGACAAAACGTCCCTACAAGGATTTCTTCTGTAGAAGGATATGCATATTGATGAAGTGTATGTTGACAATATATTATTTGTGAACGTGAGAATAAGTTTAAACAAATGTGAAACCTTTTCTTTTATATAGTGCTGAAATCTATCTTAGTCCTTTGCATACAGATTGTACTGAGAGTGCCATATTTAGGACATCTGATGCTGCAGTAGTTCATAGGATGTCCTGGTCGCCACCCTCAACTTATCAAATATTGAATAGAAGCAAAGGTGCAACGTTAAGTCCTGAAGTGAATTTTTCTCTTTTTATGTTTCAAAGCACAGCCTGCCCCTAATCTGACACACATCATATGTGCTGGAGAAATAGCGTACCACATGCCATTACATGGCTTTCTTCTTTAAAAGTGCTCTTCTTTTTTGTGTTCTTCCTGGGAACACAGTGAAATACATGTAATTAACCTGAAGACAAGCTTGTGTTATTACTGAAGAACATTGCCTCCTCCAAGCTGCTCTTTGGAGAGAGAGAAATCTTTCTTCAGAATCTGTATGAAAGCTTCACGTCAGAAAAAGGAATATTTAGTCTCTGGGAAGATCAACAAGCTGCTCCAGCTCATTACACTTATTAGAGGAGCAGGTGGCATGTGCTGCTTCCTAAAGATCAAAGAATCCTCAGGTTGATGAACTGCACTTTTTAAACACTTTGATTGAAAAATGCAGCTTCTTTGTTGTATGTTTTCTAGAGTTTCAGAGGTCTATTGGAGGTAGCACCACAACACAGGTTTGTGGGACAGTCCAAGCACAGTCACAGGTGACAGGACCCAGTCCCACAGCCCCAGAATGGGCACCAAGAGGCCAGATCATTGGGTACATGTCTGCTGACAAGGCAGGTCCAAGACCAAGCCGTGATGGAAATCCACAGGTCAGGACCAGGGCTGGCAAGGATAACCTGGGTCAGGTACAGCCCACGTGTGTAAGCCCAGACCACCCCCAGTCCGGTGCTGCAGCTCAGGCAAGCAGTGAGAGCACAGACATGGGTTAAGCTGAGCCCTTGGGCCCGTGGACAGAGGGTTTGGGTGTAGAAGTGGCAGAGGACTTCACTCAGGACTGTCAAGACCTGTCAAAGTGCACTCAGGGCCCTGGCAGAGGCTTCTCCTCTTCTTACCTGCACTGGGGGATCATCCAGAAGGGTATCACGTCACAGGCTGGTTCCTACGTAAAGGGAACGCTCAGACTGCTTTCTTTAGGATAGGCTAGAAACAATGCTTAAATTACGCATGACCTCAGAAAAAATAGGATATCCAATGCACTCAGTGTAAGAGTGAACATTTGAGCGATCTGTGTGCATGAAACCCCACATCTTCCATGTCACAAAATGTTCTGCAACCCCAGCAATAGTATTGCAGCAGTACCGGTCACAGCAGTATTAGGCATGAACTCTGTGCTATACAAATGGGAAGTAAAAAGTGTATTTAACATATCTTCAACACTCTTATTCAGAGTAACTGGATTTTCATAGTAGACTTTTTTTTTAAGTTTGTATTTCTTTATGCAAACACTGGGTTTTTTTAAGAACAACAGTAGCTGTTTTGTCAAGTGTGCTTTCCTATTCAGTAACATTATCATGTGTTTCATAAATGTTTAATGACAGTAACTATTGTACTATCAATGCTTCTGGGAGACAGCCTATGAAATTTTGTACAATGCAAGTAAAAGTATGGTCAGTGTTTAAAAAAATTGAAGATTAGTCAAAAAATCTTGAAATAATCTCTGGAAAATCATGAAATCTTTCTGGAAAGTTTCCTTCCTCAAATGTGCTGCAAATCCTGTTTCTGCCAAGGATTATTTTTACAAGACAGCTCTCTACTAATGGGGAGGCCTTCCATGATGCTGTACATACTACTGACAGCTAAGGGTTTGTTTTTTCCTATTCACTATTCATAGTAGATTTTGAATTGTTTTTGTGCCCATGAAACTGAAGACTAACAGTCTCTGGAGCCAAACATGGTCTCTTTGTTGGGTAGAAATAACGCCTACAGGAAAGGATGGATGTGCTTAGTGTCCCAGCAAGCGGCTTGAGATGAAGTGATATTGGCAGGATTCAGACTGAAATTATTACAAAACATGAATGCCACATGTGCAACTGCTGCCTGGCTGTTTCTGTGCTTCTCTCCTTTTGTTAAAAAATGCTATCTTAAAAAAATTCTATTAACCTTGATCTTGTGCCATTGCTATTTGAAAATTGCAGGGTCTTACAGATCCCAGGATCAAGGGAGAAAATGCTTGTTCTGCCAAACATGAAGCTTTTGTAATGACAGTATTGTGTATTTCTTCCATAGAACAAGCCCCCCTTTAGCCTAGCTGGTAAACTAGCCTTACCTAGAAGTTTGGTGGCATGCTGCCTCCTTCCAGAAACAATCTGGGAAACTATTAATGGTTACTATCCGAGTCTGTCAGTTATTAACAGTAGATTGGTATATTTTTGGTTTTACTCATTTGGACTGTGATAATACAAAGTTATGTGGGATTTTCTTTAGGTCAGGTAATCACACTGGATAATTGTGATATTAAAATGAAGAAAAGCACTGTCTCAAACCAGTTGTAGACAAGCTTCCTCAATCCTGCCAGTACTTCTCAATCCTAATTGTGCTATCCCTTTTAGTCAGTCCCAGGTTTGTCATCAAGAACTCATGCCAGCTGAGTAGTCGGTTTGTGATAAGAACAGCTGGAAATTAGTATGAGATAATTGTAACCGTTGAAAGAATTTGAATCTTGTTTCAAACTGAAAACTTGGTACATTGTAGTCTCTTGTTCCCCTCTTGTGAAAGAATGTCAGGGTCTTCTACCATGACCTTCATTCTTCCCAGTATCATGTGCCACTCTATTTTCATTACTACAAGAGTAACTTCATTATATACATGTTAATTACAGAGTCATGGAAGCTAAATGAAAGTCTTGACTTCACCAGAAATGTTTTAGTAGCAGTGTAGGTGAGAGATAATGAAAATATCTTAGTAGTTATACTGTGGTCTGAAATTAAAAGCAAGGACATTACTGAAGGCCTAACGGTATTCCTTGATCCAATGCATTTAATTCATTGCTGAACTGACACCATTATTTAAGCCCAATTGCATTTCTTAATCCCAGTACTCTTTAGGAGAAAGAACAGCTACCATGACTTCTTTAGTAATGTTACCTATTTTGAAGTTACTGCCCATGCATGTCAATTATAATCACATGCTCAGGCGTGACCCTCTAATAAACTCACTGTTTTAGGACAAGCCTGGTAATTGTTCTAGAAAATGCATTTTCATGTCATTGCTACAGAAAGCAAAGCATTTGGTACTTGGTTTCTCAGTCCAAATTATTTAACATCCTACTCCTTCTCACGTATCAATATCTTTCAAGAGATCATGACGTTTCAGCACTGAAACTCTTCTGTTATTAAACTGGATTTCAATTTAAGTTCTTCCACTATTTTTGTTCTTAATCTTGATTAGTATTTTCTGTCTGAAGATGACTTCTCTCCTAGTACACTCTTTTTTGAATTGTGCCTTGCTTATAGGTACCAGATGGAATAATTTTGGTAGTCAGATTCCCTTTAACATTTTTTTCCATTTCTTGGCTTATGTAAAATATAGCCAGCCTCAGTCTCTAGTATAGCGCCATGCAGGCACTGTACTTGTCAACTGTCTAGCAATGGTTAATAGAATCTGAAGAATCTGTGATTCTGTCCCTTCATAGATTGATTTAGCCAATACAATAGGATGTTACCTTCATTCTGAATCACCAAAATTCGAGATGAGTTGCAGTCTGTTAATTTTCAACAGCTTTCAATTTTCATTCTTTAAGTGAATGGGAAAAGTTTGGATTTTTAGTCTTTCATTTGCAGGGGAAAATAAAGACAGGATTACTGATATTATCACCAAAAATATAGGGTACCATTTTTTACCTTTATTTTTGTGTAGTGTGAGAATATATTTACATTTTTAAATCCTGTCCTTAAAGCAATGAATGTCATCATGTTGACATGTGAATAGGGTATTTACTAAATTAATTAATTTAGCTTTTATACAGCATAAAGAACTAAGCATCACGTTTTGTCTTTTTCTCTAATAATTACTGGTGCTTTACAAGCATATGTTGAAAATAAAAGTTAGAACACTGTTGGGTTTCCAGCTGCTCTTTGATGATCATCCTAATTTTTCTTCATCTGAAAAGACTGTGACAAATCTAGAGCAAGTCTACAGAGATGTGTTAGGATTTATAGTTTTCTTCATCTGTCAGACCTGCTTTGGATTAATTTTGTTTGCATATGTCCGAAAGCTATGCATAGAGGGAAATTTCGCTCACGTTTTCTATTGGAAATTTTTATTAGTAAAAACCCTCTCTTTCCTTCTTTTCCTCTAATAGATTAGTTTCAATTGCTTTTTGTAATTTTACTGTTTTGAAAAGTGTAATCTAAAATATATTGGACTCTGTTACTCCTTTGGACTCTAATAGTAACCACACATTCAGTCTTTGATATATTTCCACATGATTCTAAGTTTTGATTATAGTTATAAACTTACAGTTCATGTGATTCAATTACCTGTGCTATAATAGGATATTTTACATTCTACTATTGATGATATCTGAGAGTAGTTCCTATTTCTATCTAGCTCTTGGTAAATTTTGTGTTCATGACTTTGCTTCCTTCCCTTTAATTTTACTTCGATTGATGATACAGAAATGACTCAGTCAGTCACCAACATTTTTTAAATTGAAATAAAAAGTAATTTACATGATTGACAATACTAGCACAATGTGATTTTAAATGTTTTCTATAAAGTGGTTGTGAAGAGATGCTGTAGAATGTCAGGTGCTAAATACATTTAAATGTATTTTATTACTGTTTCCAATTTAAATTATATGTGAAATATATAGCATTACTAGAACAGAGTTGTGATCTAAAAGAGCAGTTTGGAACAATCAGGAAGCATATTTATGGAGCTGAAGATGGAAATCACTGTATCTGTTTAGTAAAGGAATGAATTCACAGCTGTTAATTTTGTGTGAGGTCTTCAACAGAGACATTTACAGCAAATAGGAAGAAAACAAGAAATACCAACTTTCATTTTTGTGGACCTTTTCAAAGTGTTTATATTGAATAATTTTCAATTTTTTGACAGTGATGAGAAGAAATGCTTATTATGGTAACATATATTTTAGATCAGTTTTATTCAGGGGACAATAAAAGGAAAAGGACATGTTTGATGTTGATATGATGTTGATTTTCATGGAGTAAGTCATCTGTAGTCTAGAAAATAAAGAAAAAAATTAAGCATAATTTGGACTACTAAATTCTGTGTATTTCAAAGAGTATACAGTTTAATTTCTAACGCCCTACACAGACTTTTTACTGAAGGACAGCTATCCCTGACATGATGTAGCTTAAAAGCTGCAGCAGCCATAGCTCATTTTTAATTGTCATTTCTATTTTGGGTTTTCAGAAACTGTTATTAGTATAATTTATGTATCAGAGTAGATTTCTAAAATAATAACTTGTAAGGAAAAAAAATTATGTCCACAGAGAGCTGACCATTGTCAGAGCAGTCTTTTTTCTCTCTGCTCACTGAGCTGAGAAGGTGAACATATTTAAGATCAGTAAATACTGCTTTTCATGTGGATGGTTGCTAGCTGCCACAACAAAATTATGGGATGTGAGGTTGCCAGAGAAGTTGTGGCATGTCTGTTCTTACATACATTAAATAATTCAACTGGATCTGTAACTTAAAATTTGGCTCTGACTGCAAAGTTGACCCTGCTTTGAACAGAGGACTGGAATAGATGACCTCCAGAGATACCTTCCAACATGGATTATTCTATGATTCTGAGTCTACATGATTGCTGTGGAAGAAGATATCTTCTGAAAAAATAATCTCAAAATATTCTGCAATTTCTTGTTCAAATTTTCTAATTCTAGTTCTGTGCTCAGAATTTGAGTGATACTTAGTAACTGTATGATGCATAATACTCCATAATAATTATAAGCTTCTTGATTTGTGATTAATGTGTCAGGTCAGCATTACAGTGCACTTCATTTTCAGAAACATTTTTCCCTACCTTATAACCAAGTTTAAGATTTTATAATCTTGTAACCCTATAAAGGGAAGATCAAATTTCTTTTTTAGCTGACACTTCCCTGTAAGACACTGAAGTTGCTGAATTCAATATTAAGCTCACTGACAGTTTGAATTTTAAGGAAAATTTTATAAACTGTACAAAACTTTTTTTGTTTTCTTCAAAAAAGTGCCTATGGCTTTGTCCTAACGGCATTGAAATTCAAGAGAAGCTGTTACTGACATCCTCTCAAACTGGAGGCATGGATCTATTTTTCTTGAGCAATATGACTCGTTTTCCAAAAGCCTCAGATTACAAATCCATATTCTCTGAGAAACTGGAGTCTATTTGTATATTGCACACAATGGCCATGTATTGGTTTTCAAAACAGTTAGAAATCTATGGATACTCCATAGTGGAGTTCAGTACAGCTCCCTCAAAATTTAGGTCAGAGTTTGAACTGGTGTCCATAAAACTTTTCATATGGGGACAGAAGGTCTGGGAAAGCTGATACACAGATTATTGTACATTTTTCTTGGCAGAGAAAGATGTGTCTTCTACTCCAGAAGAGCCTCTTTGAAATTTGCCATATTTTGATTTTAACCTTCTTCTCTGTCTTCATATTATGAATTTTTACAACAGTAAAAGCCTGTTCCAGTGTCCAATCACCCTCTGGGTGAAGCGCCTTTTCCTAATATCCAACATAAACCTCCCCTGACTCAGCTTCATACCATTCTCTCAGGTCCCATCACTGGTCTCCAAAAAGAAGAGATCAGCACGTTTCAGGTGGAGCTGTGGTAGGAACGTCTTTAGGAAGTTAGGGTTCTTTTTTTTATAATCTTGTTTGTTGAAATAGATAAGTTTATGAAAGCTACTGTAATTGTAATGTTTTTGTCCACTTAGTGAAAGTCTGTAAAAAGTCTGACATTTTCTTACCATATTATTATTATTCATCATGCAGATTCAGTAAATTTGTTATTACAGGACTTTTCTGGAATTCGTTGATAAAGCTGATAATGCTTGGGTTTTCTGAAGACAGAAAAGAGCACTTAATCATGTATTTAAAGAAACCCTTCAATAAATAATTTCATGTTCTGTAAAAGCAGCATATTAATGAAAAAAAAAAAAACCAAACCCAGAATAAAAATAAAGCAATTTGAAATTATTTTCATGAAAGTTGGCGTTGAGTTTTGGGAATGTTCAGTAATTTTGTTTAATACTGCAGAGAGCTGTGCTTAGAAAATCAGTATGATGTATCATTTTTCATATTACAAAACAATAATTTATCATATGCAAATCACATTGTTTATTATATGTTTTCACACATCAATTTATTCTTGCAATTTTGATTAACCTAAACCATCAGAAGGTGAAAATGCTTTTCTCAAGGGGTAGCCAGTTTACTTCATTGAAATTTTTTTCTTCAGTCATTGCCAGATAACACACAGAAGAATATGTTATTGAAGTATTGATGGTTGATTGAAGTATTTTTACATATGCTTTTTATTTTTTGACTCATCCATATGATAATTTTTTTCTGTTCTCCACAGTAATGGCCCATAATCAATGCCACAATTTTTCAGCAGTATCATGTGATAAGCAAAAGATGGTTAATGTAACCCGTTCCAGGCTAGTCAGAAAGAAGAAAAAGGAAAAACTCTATTGCCTCCACTTATTCTCTACCATAAGGAGTAAGTATATAAATATATATATATATAGTATACTATAACCTTATTCAAAGGTTAAATCAATCTGTTATACCTCACAGTGATTCAAGTAAAGGTATTTCATAATACATAAATCTATAAATGTAAATAGTTAACAGACTGCAACACTAGTTTTATTCAGAATACTTTATGATTCTTCACTGACTTCCTGTTCCACTAACATTAGATAATTTTCTGTTAAACCTTTAAGCACAAAGTACTGCACAGAAGACTTTATTGATGTCATTTCACCTATGTTGACACAACTTTGTCCTCAGAGAATGAAAATTATATACGGATTGGAGTCTTAGAGCAGCTTAAGCAGTTGTGTTACTGTTTCCTAAACTGAACTGCAGTAACCACTGGAGATTCAGTGGTAAGATCGTGTCACAAAACATGATATTAATACTGTGAGAGCAAGGGCCTAACGTGATTGTTCAAAATCTATGTTTTTTCTTTTTTCCCCAAGTTAAAAAATCTTTGAGGTAAAACCGTGCATTATATCTTTTACTTTCATTTTTTCCCACCAGTCAATTTGCTTAAAAGCCTGTATAATAGCATTAAAAAGTAAACAAATATCGCAGCCCTCAATGTACACTTCTGCAAAGTCTGAAATAGATGTGAATAAGAAACTTGAATGATTCAAAGACAAAATATGTTCAGGAAATATGTGGGACTTCAGAAATGAGTTTAACTATAGAAAACCTCTTCGTGAGTAAAGATGTTCACATGAAGGTGATAATGTATGTAAGACTGTACTGGTGACTAGAACCAAATATGAAACAGCACATTTTCAGTACTGCAACTCAGCCCAGCAGGCTTTCTAGAAAGTAATATCACTATTATGGACTGGCAGAAATGCATTAAATACTTTTCTCAAAGTTCAGGTAGTATTGATATTGCACTTTTGTGTCTGTTTTCCCATTAAGAGCTCTCTGGAAGAAAGGATAGTGTCTTTCACTGTGAAAATAATAATGAAAGTACTTCCCTTATTGTGTCATTATAGCAGATAACTGATGATCCTCATTGAACACACATGTTCACAACAAAATATTCTTTGTACTTTTATTTGAGAAGCTTGTTCAGTATTTGTGTGTTGATGGTCATAAACTGTACATTTTATTTATTTATACATAGAAAATAATTTTAGAAATTAGGACCTAAAATCGGATTTTTCAGATATTTAATTTTGAAACCTTATCTAGCTGATAATGTAAAAGCTGAAAGAGGGTACCTACTATTTCATTCTTATTTTAGAAAAATTTTGAAATGCCACCACATGCTCCATTGTAGGAAATACATAGAAATGCAATAAGTAGGAGTATACTGGTAGGAACAATAGGACAATAGATACAAGGTCCAGATAAGGAAAGAAGTAGCCCTAACATGAAGGGAAAAAAAGAATAGGTAAAATAACTCATGGCCTGTGAAAGAAATGCATGAATCACAGTGCACTGGAACTGAGCAGGAGATGGATTACAGCTCTGTTAGGCAATTCCCAAATGTAGGAAGTCAAGCAGGTGAGACAGAAAGCTGGCTTGGCTGAGCAGGCATCTTCTCTTAGCCCAGGGTAAGTAAGATCAAGGGACATGGGCAGAATTCAGAGATGCTCCTTACTGCTTTATGGAGTAAATTTGTGTGGTCAAAGCTCAACTGGTGTTGAAGCTGCCAGAAATGTGCGGGACAATAAAAAAAATTTTTCAAATATGTTGATGGCAATAGGCAGTATAAAAATATCATTGGCACATTACAGGACAGGGATGGTCACTTCATAAACAGGGACAGAGATAAGGCAGAGGTGTTTAATGCTTTCTTTGCCCCTGTCTTCAACAATGGATGACAGACCAAGGGGGTCTCAGTGCCCTGAACTGGAGGACGGTGACTGCAAGAATGATCAACTCCCAACTGACCCTGAAAATGTGTCGGATCTGCTGCTCCAGCTGGATTCCTACAAGCCCACGTGGTGTGATGGGATTCATTTGAGAATCCTCAAAGAGCTGGCTGATGTCATTGCAAAACCTCTCTCACTGATTTTTGAGCAGTCTTGGGAATTCAGAGAGGTCCCATCTGACTGGAAACTGACAGACATTGTCCCAGTTTTCAAGAAGGACAAAAAGGAAGACCCCAGAAACTATAGATCTACCAGTCTCTCTTCAGTGCCTGGTAAAGTTATGGAGGTGATTATTCTGGGAGGCATTGAAAAACACCTGAAAGACAACGCAGCCATTGGTCACAGCCAGCACAGCTTCATGAGAGGAAAGAGCTGCTTATCCAACCTGATTTCCTTCTATGACAAGGTAATTCAACCTAGTTGATTGAGGAAAGCCAGTTGATGTAATCCTTTTGGATTTCAGTAAACCTTTAGATACTGTCACTCACAGTATCCTTCTGGACAAAATATCCAGCACACAGTTGGATAAACACATCATGTGGTGGGTGATCAATTGGCTCACAGGTCAAGCACAGAGGGTAACAGCAATGGGGTAACATCAGACTGGTGATCTGTCACTAGTGGGGTTCCACAGGGCTTCATCTTGGGCCCTGTGCTCTTCAACATCTTCATAAATGACTTGGACACAGGACTGGAAGGATACTAAGCAAGTTTGCAGCTGGCACAAAACTAGGAGGAGCTGTTGACTCTCTCAAAGGCAGGGAGGACCTGCAGAGAGAACTCAAAAAATTAGAGGACTGGGCAATCACCAACCATCTGAAGTTCAACAAGGGAAGGTGCTGGATTTTGCACCTGGGATGGGGCAAACTCAGTGTTCATACAGACTGGAGAATGAGATGTTGGAAAGCAGTGCCATGGAAAGGGACCTTGGGGTCCTGGTCAATGGCAAGCTGAAGATGAGTCAGCAGTGCCCTGGCAGCCAGGAGGGCCAACAGTGTCCTGGGGGGCATCAGGCAAA
>VZRE01013961.1:62458-118200 GCA_013396775.1 Cephalopterus ornatus
ATGAGTCAGCAGTGCCCTGGCAGCCAGGAGGGCCAACAGTGTCCTGGGGGGTATCAGGCAAAGCATCAACAGCCAGTCAAGGGAGGGGATTGTCCTGCTCTGCTCCGACCTGCTGCAGCCTCACCTTGAATATTGTGTGCAGATTTGGGCACTGCAGTATAAGAAAGATGTTAAGCTCTTAGAGAACGTCCAAAGCAGGGCAATGAAGATGGTGAAGGACCTTGAGGAGAAGCCGTATGAAGAGTGGCTGAGGTCACTTGTCCTGTTCAGCCTGGAGGAGACTGAAGGGAGACCTCAATCCCAGCCAACAACTTCCTCATGAGGGAAAGAGGGGCAGGCACTGATCTCTTCTCTGCGGTGACCAGTGACAGGACCCGACGGAACAGCCTCAAGTTGTGTCAGGAGAGGTTGAGGTTGACTTTTAGAAAAAGGTTGTTTACCCAGAGGGTGGTTGGGCACTGGAACAGGCTCCCCAGCACCAAGACTGACAGAGTTCAAGAAGTGTTTAGATGATACTCTCAGGCACATGGTGTCACTCTTGGGAATGGTCCTGTGCAGGGCCAGGAGTTAGACTCAATGATCCTTGTGGGTCCCTTCCAACTCAGCATATTCCGTGATTCTGTGATCTTGTTAAATCTACACCTAATAAAGGTGCATTACAATAAGGGACCTGGTTTTCAGAGGAAATCCGAATTTTCTTAAAATTTGGCCAATTATATGAAGTATCGACTTCCATATGAAAAAAAGACAGTAAACATTTTTATTTGGACTTTTTTGTGCTGAAAAAAAAGAAAAGCTCAGCAAAAAAATGAATTAATTTTAAGCAGATATTACTTGTGGTCTCTGCAGTTAATCTCTACTCTGTCTTGGCTGCTAATTTGCATGTCTCGAGTTGTAATGGCTGTGTGAATTAGTGGTATGAGGAAGACTAAACTAATGTCTCAGGAGCTGCCACTAACAGTCTTCCTAGGGCTTGTTTTAGAATTATGTGGTCATATACTGGTTTTGAAAAGGGCTACTGTCCTTTTTCAAATGTCTGTGAAAGCAATGCATTCAAGTGACGAAGTACACAAAAAATGAATACTTCTAAAATTCTAATTTAAGGTCTAGAAATATATACAAAGGCACTATAGCAAACCTTAAGTCTTTCTACTTAAGAATACTAATACTAATACATACCTAGAAACATGGGAAACTCTTTATGTGCCTTGATTTAGTTTGGAATGGCAAATGTAATTACATAATGGCAAATGTTGTTCCATAATAAGAGTTATTTGGACCACCGTGTTTGTCATCAGGGTCCCTAAATGGTATTTGGAAGTATGTATTTGAAATAATTTTACATATCAGTGAGATTTGTAAACTCCTAAACTGAACTTAGGTTGAAGATAAAGAAACCAGGGGGTATAAAAAGAGTGGCCAACATAAAATAAGAGAGACACTATTTGAGGGGAAAAAAGGGGAAGAAATTAGGGAAAGAAGTAAATGAGAAACTTAAGTCAGTGGCTTTGTGGATTGCCTAAGCACCAATTTTATGTGGACATACTTCGTATTCCTTGTTTATTATTTGAATCCTTTTTTTCCTAATGCCTTCTTAAATAATAATTGTTAGTATAACTGCATGTCAAAACCATCTAAGTATTTGTAATACCCTAATTTATATTAAGACACTTGAGAATAGTCTATCCAGTATCATTGCAAAAATTTGAAGTATGATTCTTTCCTTTATATAAGGTTTTACTTGAGCAAATTATATTTTTTCTTAATTATTGCACAGAAATGTTCTCTTTTGTTTTGATTCTCTGAAATACCAAGAAATCTGCAGGTTTCCATTCCAACTTTTGTGAATGCTAGGATAGAAAAAATGGGGACGACACAACATTTAAAAAAATGTTTAATTGTTTTGGCTACTCCTTGAATAAATTTGGAAATGTTTTAGCTTTGCATCAGCAAAATGTACTACTAAAATTGCTTAATTATTTGTAAGACTATATGTATTTGACATTGATAATATGTGTGTCACATCTACATTAGATTCATTAGTCTACTAATTATGTGATCCTATTTTATCTAAACTATAAACATATCTCCCTAATGAACAGAACAGTGTTTGGAATTCTTGATGCTGTTATTACAGCAGTTTTGAGTCCTAGACTAAGGTTCTGCAGTTTTCATCTGTAGGTGAAGCCCCTTTATTTTAAGGATTTTCAGTATTCAAAAACAAGTTAATTAAAGCAAGTTAATTCAAACGTAATAGTGTTTAATAAAGAGCCTGGACTTTGCAAAATGCTGAAGATAATTTTCTTTCTTCAACAGTCATCATAAAGAGTGGGACAAAAGGTTGGTGGACATGATCCTGTTACAAACATACAGTTCAGCTTTGCTATTTCATAAATTCCATGAGCTATATTACTTGCTAACGGCATCAGATAATCTAAAGTAGTCCAGCTATGTGGTATTATCTATGTTTGAGATTTAATAGCACAGTAGATCTAGTTAACTTTAAAAAAAAGCATAATTTTAAAAAGTAAATGCAACATAAAAGTATGCCACCTCAATAAATCTCAGTAATGTATACAGAATAATGAAACAGATATCTATACATAGCATGATGGCTGTGTAGGGAACACATTTCCATATAAATCAAATTATTGCTAGGACTGAAGATTTTTTTTAATTTGGTTTCTACAAATGATTTTATTTCTCCCTCTTCCTCTTTACTGCAGAACTGAGAAAACTTAGTGGAAATTCTAAGGCAGATGAAACCTTTTATAAACATATAATCAGAATTATTTTCCTAATAATTAATCAGAAATTATAGGAAATACTATTTTCTATCACTTTCCTTTGCATCATACGAATCATTCTCACAATGGCTCCTAAATCCACAAAGCCTAGTAACTATCTGGAGGGTTGGCCTGCAAATTTACATACACTGTATTAGATCGCCACAGGACAAGTATCATATAGTGAGCCTTGAAATTTTCAGAGTCTTATCATGCATATTCCTTTTTAAATATCTACATAAGAGGAATTAGCTGAGACTCTGCCCCCAAGATGTTTTCACTGAACAGTTTCACATACAGCTTTTCTGGAAGAGCAATACAGAATCTAATAGCAATTGCCTCCCTTTGATTTTAAGACATAAGAAGTCAAATGCTTTGAACTATTTCCATTAGAGGAGAGGAACTGTTTGATAGAGTATGTTCATCTACAAAGAATTTACAGAATCTTTTTTCTAAGAACACAGCAGGAATCAAATAGCAGGAGACAATTTGTCTTCTCACATTTCTCAGCACTTTCCCAGGATTCCTCTCCTCAGAGACATTGCCAGTCACTTTTTCTTCAGGGTCATTTTACTTTCATGTCTCTATGGCATTTTGATTGTTTCTCTGACTTTATCTGTCTTTTCCTAGGTGATTTGTATACAGATACACTCACATTCACTTTCTAGAACCAAAGAAACTCCTTCCTCTTCAGTGTCTAAGCAACTTTATATTTCAGTGAAATAACAATTTTTTAATGTTTCTTGTTCAAAACAGAAGTAGTAACAGCTTGCTGAATCTCTCCTGAATAAAGAGTGACTGTCAGCTTTATCATACTAATTCTCTTCCCCAAATAAAGCCTTATGTGTTGTCTGAGGGTGAACTGTTTATATAGTTATTTTAAAAACTGTTGAGATGATAAAATACTTTTCACATAAAGTTTCTAGCCAAAATGAAATGTGTACCCAAAGGTCTAAAGAAGTACAGTGCTTACGTCATTTTGTTCCCCGCTGATAAACTGTGAATAACTTCAACCCATAGTCAAAGCCTATGTCAGCTTTTGAAGTACTTTTATTCATGTTCTTCCTAGTCATTTTTTTGTTCCCTGAACTGATAGGAAGGCCTAACAGAAAGGGATCACCCATAAGGCATTGTATTTGCCAACAGATCCCAGAAGTTTGTTTAGAATGTCACAGTAACAAAGACAATGGAGGGTGAACATGTCAAAGTGCCTTCTATTTTGACGAAGTGCCTTCTATTTACAGGGATCATAACCTGTAATATACAGTTTCAACACTTGAGATAGACTGCAGTAATCCTCAAGGATTTCTGATGCTTTATCCAAAACTGAATGATACAAGGGCTTGACATTAAGGGAAAGTTATTCTATTCCCCTGAAATATTCATATAAATTGCTACACATTCTGTCAGCATTTCTTGTTTAGAGTAGCGAAGTTCACAATTGTTAAGCAGATCCCTTAACTAAGTAGATAACAAGGGGAAGAATAATTTATTTTTGCTCACTTTTTGTGTCCTACCTGAATTTCAGACATAATACAATAAAGGCCAGTGATTTACAAGAAGTTTTCTTCCTGAGTATATGAATCGGAAAGTAAACAATCAGCAGAAATAAAGACAAAGGAAAATATTTGTATGAGTGATGAGTTACTATGCCATACCACTCAATGTGAAAACTCTCTCATGTACCATGCAATTAACAATCTTCTCTGTCTAGTCACCAAGATAAGCAGGACATAACAGGCTGACCAATTTATTACAGCAGGTCTTTTAAGACTAGACTCATTATGGAAAAGACTGATTATGGAAAAAATTACAGAAAATGTTACAGATGACATTAAAATAGATGCTATATATTAAAATGCTACATATGCTAGCATTTTCCAAGTCTTTATTCATGCTGAATATCACTTATCTCTCAGTACAGGGGACCCCACAGGCAGCCATAGAAGAGGATTGAGCAGGCTGTCAGTATTTTGCAGATAACACATGGATAGACTATGGCAGTTAATTTTGCCCTATTTTCAGGTCATTTGTGTAATTTTAAGCCTGCCAAAGGCAGGCATAAACTGGCTTTCAGTGCCATTATTCATCTCCTTGCAGATCAAGAAAGAAACCACATTTTATTATTACACTGTTCATGCACTCATTCCTCAATAGACTACTTTGGGTGTGTTCACAGCAGATCATTCCTGCTTGCTCACTGAAATAGTTCTAATCTCTCTGACTCTTCACACTGTATCTGAGAGTATTATACTCATGAACTGAACCTCACTTCTTGTGCACTGAGAAATAAACATGCAGAACTATACCTGTTGGAGCAGGACATAGACTTACTGAGTCATAACCCAGAACAGTATCAGTCAGAAATTTCTTCCTCCTGTACACATTGAAGCCTTTCTTCCTCAGTTTGCAACCTGCAAAATCTGCATTAAGATGAGTTGGGAGGTTTTACGTATCTGTAAAGGAAGTTGAAGATCTTCAAGATATGATATTGATTATATACCATATAATACTCTTTCCTCAGGTTCCTTACAGCTGTAATTCCTTGCCTTGGTATCTTACTGACGTTTACCGAAATACCAGATATGCCAACTTGTGAATGATGTTTAGAAAACTCTTACAGCCATTGTGTCCCACACTTTTTTCACAAAAGCATCAATTTTGGATGAAGGTCAGATGGAATTTTGCCTGCCTCACACCTCTTTTGTTTTTTAAATTATTCTTCATAATTTTCAGTTTTAAATTATGATGTAGTTTACTCGGCATTTCTTGAAAGTGCTATATTTCACACTAGTATCTGTAAAATAGCAGGTGAACTGATCCCTGTTAGGGTTCCTATGAATACTGCCTTTCCCAGCTTTGCAAAATTATAAATTCCTTAGATTCAAAAATAATAGCTATGGGATTCTGCTGCTAAGATATTATTATTATTTGATTTTAAGTCTATATTGAATTATGCTCTAGATAAATTAATCTGCATTCTGATCTTGTTTATATGAGTTCATATGCTCATGCCCTTTAGAAAGAGGACATTGTGCACACTTTCAAATGTGTGACGTGTGTGAGAAGGCACAGAAGCCAAGCAACAATGAGGTAAAATGAAGAGAATAGACTTCTTAGCATTGCAAGTACCATCTGTTCTGTAGAAACGCATCCTCTGTGTTGGCATTGCCACAGTGGTATGACATGTGTTATTACTTTTAATCATACTTTGTGCTGAAGAAAAGTCTGGTTACATGACAGATTCAGAGGTTGCAGACTCCCTCAGAGTTAGTGCCTAGAAATCCAAGACTGCTTAGAGTGTTCAGTATTTTTGTTTCTGAAATATAATGACCTATGTAAAAATATGCAACCGGGGACCAAGATACTAGGACAAGTATTATTACATTTTTGTATGAGATGAAGAAAGCAGAAAGCATTTACATAAAAAAGATGAAATTTTCATGATATTCTAGAAAATTTTATGCTAAAGAATTTGTCATCATTTTCATAGGATAACATTGTGGGCTACTACAGGATAATACTAGACACAAAAAATGATAGAAAGATTTCTGTCCTGGCTCAGACTTTTTTGCCCAATTTACTAATAACAACAATGCTTTGTTTATCAAAACACGGAAACAGTTCAAAGCCACTATGTAAACGAGTCCTTACTGAGACATCTGTTGTGAGGTCCTTGCATATGTAAGAAGGAAAAACTTACAGACATAAACAATGGGGTTTTATTCATCATAATAACTTCATTTGTATAATCCACAGAAACACACATTTAATTATTGTCTATTCTTATACACTGTCAGCTAATGTAGATACAAGATGTTGTCCTTACAGATTAAATAGAGACACAATCCATAACTATTAAGGATTGTCTTTTTTCAGTTGCTAAAGTATTAATAACCCCCAGTCCTGGAATCACACGTTCTAGTTCTGTTTGCACTGACAACCAAATGATGTCATATTTCTCTCTTGATTAGACCTCACTTTTATGTCATCACTGACAATGACCTTTCAAGCACAGACATGCGGGGATATGTAATTTCTGGCTATGTGTTGTCAGGAGGCTGTTACTAATATCTGGATCCCAAGGTTTTCTGAAACAAGAGAAACAGCCTTTTGGTCTTGTGTTAAATTCAAACAGCATGGCATCCAACTCATGTTATACAGTTATGATGGCCAAAACTACAGAAGCTTGGCAATTTATTTAGGAACTCAAGTACTTTTTGGATGAAAATTAAACATCAGAGAACTGTTTCATTTGATAAAACATTTAAATCAGTGTTGTTTTGAATATAGTCCCAAAATATCTTTTCCATGACTATCTTTCCACATAATATTTGTTTGGTAAAATATTTCAGTTTAAATGTTTATTTTTCTAACATTCTAATTTGACTTGTCAAAAATCTTCTCAGTAGATGCCTGTGCTGTATTCTTCAAAATTCTTCAGTGTCCCTTTTTATACTATACCATATCAGAGACATACCAGAGTTAATCATAATATAAAATTTTATTTTTATAATAATGACTGAAAATAAGTAAAGAAAGTTAGATTATGTAAGATTAATCATTCTCATTTGTTAGTAGAGTTGACTAATAAAACTGTGCTCAGAATATGTGTTTTCAGAGACTTCATGAGTCACGTGGGAAAGGACACTATTGATTCACATTTGCATTTAGGATTTTGTCTTGCACTTTATCAAACCTAAAAAAAAATGGTATGTAGTATATTTATGTATTCCTTTCTGGCTCAGCCCTCAAAGAGATGGATATTAGAGTTGTTGTAGTTTGCATGCATATTAGAACAGCTGTCAATGAGCTGGTACCCCTACAAAAGCTACATAAAATGTGCAAATCAAAACGTGTTCATCATAATCCCTTAATATAACTGCAGAGATTGCATTAAACATTAAACATGCATTTCTTGGGGGAAAAAACCCCAACATTCAGCATTTTTTAAATTCTGTTTTTCTAGTTCCCTTTGAATTCCCTGGAAATTCCCTGGAATTTTTATACTGAAGAAAATAATAATATAAGTGATAATACACTATTATCCGTATGATTAGTCACATCATTCTAGCCTTTAGGAGATGTAAGAGAAGAACTAAAATGTTAAATATATTGATTTCTTTCGCTTACAGTTCTCTAGGACTAACAACTAATACAGCAATCCACATATCTATAAATAGATATTATATAGGATATGTCCCAATTTTGAGAAAAAACATGCACCAAGTCCTCCACTTCAATACTATCTTTAATTCTAAATTGAACAGAAAATATGAAGTTCAATTTATTATAAGCCTTTCTAAACACACAGATATTCAACTGGCTCAGGGCCCTCTCATTTTTGTTGTCTGGCTTTCAAATAAGTTCCTACAAGGTTTAATATCTGCAGCTAAATTTGTTGGAAAATAAGTTAGGCAAGTGACAGACATAATTAAACATTTCTGAACCTTTTTGTTGGTGGTTAAGTCATTGGACTTCAATAAGAGATGTATTTTCATTTTGGATAAGTTGCCTTTTGACTAGTTGTAAAGATCTATGCTTCTGGAGTCGCAGAACAAGGTTCTAGACTTTCTTCTTACTTATGTACAATTTAAGTGCTACTTAAAGTGTGAATTTTGTTCTTTGGTTGGCAAAAAAATCTTTCTTAAAACAGAGAAAGTTCCAGGTTTACTCTCCCATAACAATCTACTGATTAAGAAAAACACACAGTTCAGGAAACTCTGATGGACAATTACCGAAAAAAGATTTCTAGGTTTTGATTCCTACTCAAAATGAATGGCTGTTCACACTGGTATCAGAATTTGCAGATACTGCACTGGGAAATAGGACCTGTCATTCCTCATACTGGCTTAATATTTTGTCAGAAAGCAAGCACTCAGTTAAACAATCCAGACTTCTACACCTTCACTTGCTCCTTTAGAGGAACAGTTTGCACGGTGAACAATATTAGATGCCCAGCTTGACCTGCAACCTTCTCTGAAGTCAGGCCACCCCATTGTGTACTAGCTACAGCTTGGGTGTACTCCTCATAGGCTATCCCAAAATGCACGTATTCCAATTATTCACTCCAGAGCCTGCACATCTCCCTGTGCTGTTTCCTCCAGCAGTGCTTGAAAATGTGCTATTATTGAAAGAGTTAAAAAAATCCTCTTGGAAAAGCTAATTATTGCATGCAGATACTTCTTTGTGTGATCAAGGAGGGGACAATTTAATAGGCTCTGTAATACAACCAAGAACAAAATTGCTTTAAAGGAAGTCTCTTGTTGAGTGACAACTCTGTTGCCTGAGCCAATTAGGTCCCAATAAAGAGTGTTGAATTGGCTCCTGCTTTCTCATTAATTATGTTCTGTCACAGACATGGGGCTTGATTTAGCAATTTTGTATTACATTAAGATACTGAAAGGAATGGAACAAATGGCTCACTCTGATAATAGGCATTCTATACACGGTGTGACATTTACTATCCAGCTGTCCATAAGGCAGCCTAGCACTTCAGTTCAGGGGTTTATTTGTCATTGCTTCAAAGGGACACTCAGCTTTTCACAAAAAAGAAACAGAGAGGCTAATAGATAGGACAAAATGTACTGCTGATATGCTTTATTAGAGATAGGATGCTAGGGTTTTGCTAACAAGCTCATCCGTTGGTACTAAGCCGAGTTTGCTGTCAATCATCCTACACACAAAAGCACACTAGTTAACAAGGAGAAATGAATTACAGACACTTATTCCTGCCTGTGGGATCACAAATACACCAATCTGTGAAAGAGGCACAAACTCAGAAGACAAACTACATATTTGTCAATAACCTCCTAGAAAGAACCCTAGTAATTCTTTGAAGACCTTTGATTTAGCTTCCCTCTAAAATACATGTATAGGAAATGTTTTAGTTACCATGACATTTTCCTTTGTTACTTGTACAATTTTTCATCACATTAAAAACACAAAACTGAGGAGGTCTGCAAATGTTGTGCTAGGTATATACACTGCTTTTTATATCAAGCCACAGGGGGCAGCCGCTGTTGTAATATTCATTAATAGCAACAGAAAATTAAATCTTACAAACCAGTTTCAGGCTACCTTGTGTCAATGTGTAGTGCATAACCTAAATCCAAACTTATGTCTTATATAATAATTAAAATAGCAGGATTTTTTTTCAGGCTGTGCTGATTTTTTTACCTTTCATTTTATATTTTCATGTGGAGTTTTGATCCATTGCTTGCATTGCACTTGCAGGTTCAGATTCAATGTGCAATTCAACAAGTAAATTTCTTTATATGCTTTGTTTATATATGTAAGCAAGTATTATTAATATATACATATGTGTGTATGTGTGAATTTTGTCATGAGTATTTGACCCTGATTTCATCATCTTGTCAAAGCATTGCCATTTATAATGTAACATGTCCAGTGTAACTGACTTCATCTAGAAAAAAGAATCCTTAGGAAACTGGGAATTTATTTTGCAAAATATTAGTTTCATTTGAAAAAATTCCAAGAAAAAACACTAGATATGAAAAAGAGGAAAATAAATGAATGTGTGTTGTTGCAAAAAGAAAAACAAGGTTCATTTTCCAGACAGAAATGTGTAGTCAATAGACTAACTACAATGGGTGTATAATCCTTGACATCAAAGTCTTATCTAAACTTAAACAATGTTTTCCACAGTTTTCCATGTCTGAAGGATTTTTTGCAATAATAGTTCTTGTTTCAGTTGTATGGAATTGTATTTGTAAGACTTCACTATTAGACAGTGACATTACCTTATTTTGCCCTATTTTTGAGGTAGAAATCCTATAGCTAAGTCCTTCATAGCCTCCTATGTCGGGGTTTAGTGCCCTTCCACCAAAATAAAAAAATTCTCCTTTAAGCTTCCTCTTCCTTTCCACTTGCTAATGCTGCAGGCTGGGAGTGTGAGGGAGTCACCCTCTAAGCAGCTGCCAGAAACAAAAGTAATATGTTCTTAAATAATTTAGGAAAGAGTAGACAGACCTCTCCCAGTGACCCACTCAGAGGAACATGGGGAGGCTTTTCCACCTGAAAAACCTGGACAACAGACTTGGGAGCCCTCACGTAGTTAATTAAAAAAAAAAATAGGTCCCAATCCTTAACAGAAGTATTAGGGTACTAGATGCAGGAAAGAGGGTTTATAGATAGGTAGGCAAGGCAATATGCCTTAAATGAGTAAGGTAGAATGTTTTCATGTAAGTTAAACTACAAGCTAATTAAACTGCTTCTTCCGAAGTGTAGCTTTCTTCCTGAATTGCTCAGACTGTGAGTCTCTGCACAACATCCCCCCAACAAACATCTTCCAAAGGTCTTGTAATTTCTTTTTTTTTACTGTTTGCTTCTCCTTTACAGCCCTTCAAAATAATCTGAGAAGTCAATATAGTAATCACCTGCTTAATAAATACAGGCTAAAGAAACAAACTCCTAATTAAGTTGCCTAATGCTACTTCTGACCCATAAAAGGCAGTCTGAACCTGGTTATTGTTTTTGTATCATTGTTATCCTTCTGTCTTGATTATCTACTTGTTAATTAAGTATTCTGCTATTTCTTTAATGATTTTACAAACTTATAAAGGAAAGCAAACATGCTACAAAATTTCGGTATTTTTGTTATCAGCCTCACTATCCTCATCTCTTGTGTAGGTGGTGAGAATCATCTATGCCTATTCTCTTGTCAGGTCTCATGCTTGCCTTAATTTAAAAATGGCTTCATCTCTTCTAGGTTACAGGTATTTAAAAATTTCCATTCATTCCTTTTATTACTATAATTGTTTTCTATTTTCTTCTCTAAATAAAAATGAAGCATTAGAAATTTATATCTTGGAAAAGGAATATATCCAGAGTCATGGTCAATTCAGATCCAACAGCTTCAAAAGCAGCTGTGTTTGAAAAGCATTAGCCATGTGCAGCTAGAGAGCTCCTGTGCAACATAAGTTGACCCAGACAGTAATCCAGGTCACATGGCATGGAACTATTTTTAAACATTAACAAAGAATGAAGAGTTCTTACCTTGGTTTCCTAGATTTTGACAAAGTTTTCCGACTTTAAATACAGCTTCTCTTTGATATGAAAGTCCCAATTCTCAAGTCAGTGAATATAGGATCTGAAAGGCTGGAGGGATCATACTGAAATTAACCTTTTTCTGAAGCAGACTCACAGCCCTGGATGTGGATAATACTAGTCTGGCATGGGCCACAAATTATGCTTGAGATTACTTTTCCTTGCACCCAGAGGTAACGAGCTCCTGAAGACCAGTTCCAGTAGTAGTAGTGTCTCATCTAAACCCTCTCAGTGAAATATAATTGTGCAACATGATTGAAGACATGGTCTTGAAGATAAGAATGAAATAAGCCAATTATTATAAATAATCATGCCAGTGATTTCTCCACTGAGGGATTTACTTATCTGGAAAAGGGCAAGTAGGCAATACCATCTGATGACAAAATTACTACTTTAATTTTAAAAAAGGTAAAAATGATAAAAAAAATAAAATTAAAAAAAATTACTACCATCCTTTAGGAGGACAGTTTCCACATGTTCTCTGCACTGCAAAAGTAAGAGAGATTCTTACAGAGTATATCTCAGAGGCCTGTTAGGAAATCTTACAGGGGACAAGCTGTAAGAATTGCCTATGCAGGAAATTGATTGAGACTGGTTTCCCGATTCTGATGATTTTGGGGCAAAGCGTGACCTTCTATTCATCTTCCACAGTCGAATTAATAATTTTAATGATTTTCCAGGATGTATAAAAGAAGAGTTTTGTGTTTCTTTCATATAAGTTCTTACACTGTATTCAAGTGGTTCTTTAGAAAGTGATGTCTCTCTCCCATGGAGAATGTACTTATATTGCTATGGTATCATGAGAATCTTGAAAACAAACAGCCTTTTACCTGGAAATGAGTTTGTCTGGTGTGTTTCATTTGGATTGTTGATAGTTTTATTGCATTAGGTGCATTGTTTTGTGGTCTTCATAGAAATTACAGTTTTATAATTACTATGGTAATTATTACAATGATGTCAAATTTGGGGAGAAAGCAGTGATTCTTTGAGTCTTGATGGAAATTGCTGAGGGAATTTATGATCAACATTGATCTGTGTTCAACATCTGTACAATATCTGCTCACAGATAAAATTATTTAAAATCTGTTCCTTAAAAAGAGACTATGAAAAAAATACATTGTGCAGCTAGGTTGGCAGACAAAACCTATTAGGGATTCATTGTTGGAGATTAAGTTTCTATGTTATGACAAACGTATGACTGGTGGTACGTCCAAGCTGAAACTCCGAAGTATCTCAGAAAAACTATGGTTACATTTTTGTATAAACTACCTGTTTCAGGATGTTCACTGTAACTGGTATGTTCCTGATGAGATGATTTACATACTCATCTCCTCAGGTACAGTCTTTTTTATCTTGGAGGAAGATGGCCTTTTGAATGACAGTACGCATTTAAGGATGGCTTTGACAGTACTCGTACTTCACCAGTGAGAGTTCTGTGACTGGATACTACAGTGCTCCTTGAGGGACCACTGTTTGGAGAGGCATAAAAATATTCAGTGATTTTGCCAAGGAACTGTCCAATTGGTCTTTCATCCCAGGAAAACAAAATCTCATGCAACTGTCTGAGCTGTGCATGATCCTGCAGACCAAATTTGAAAGTCAGGTACTGCCAGTCTTAGACTATCCACTGAAAGATGAAATCTTCCTTCATCACAATGTGCATGATTTATTTCAGTATTGCACAAGGAAACAAATTCCTGATGACGATGAGCATTAAACGCCAGTCTTATAAGTATACTTTAATATTGCCTCAATCCTTTGCTCTCAAGTCAGTTTACAGTTATGAGTCCTCCTCAGCAGCTGTTGGTATTTTCCTTTACCTATTTGCCTTGTTGGGTTTTGATTTTTTTTTTTAACGGATTTTTTAATTTAAATTGGATGTGGATTTCGCATTTTTCTCCTTGTTTATAATGTCCATTTCTACTAATATCTAAGTTTTCAAAATATCACCTTAAAACCTTATCTAAAATATAAGGAAAATGAATTTGCAATTTTACTTTTATTATGCTCAACCTGATACAGGATGTTGTCTTTCTACTGAAAAATATTGAAAGGCAGTCATAAAAATCAATTAGCATGTGCCTTGAGAAGGAATTTGAAGAATCAGAGTAAGATCTCAGTTAGAAGATTGTCTGTGAGGTTACCCAGACCATCTGTAGCACTGTCACTGAACACAAGGCACAAGACCAGGAAATCCAGATATTTGCAAAATTAAATACTTGGGAACTTTGATAAATAACCTAATTATTTTCTGTCTTTATAAGCCAGAGTTGCAAAAGATGACATGTTGGGAACAGTTTAATACTCACAGATGCCCAGTGACAGGTAGTACTCTCATGTAAAATAGCTTTACAATTATACTACATTTTTTGACAAATACTGGTTTTTGCTTAACAAAAGTTCAGACAAATGTTGTTTGATGTTCCTGATGCTTCTATAGTCTAAAATCAGTTTGACTTTGTCCTCACCAGTAGCATATTAAGTATCACTGACACATCAGTTAGTACCCCCTTGAGATTTTTTAAATATAAATTTGTCCTTTCTCTTGAAAATAAATGTGATATTCAGCCTGACTGCAGATGGTGTCAGTTTTTTACACTGTTATGAACTTTATTTTCAAAATCCAAAATTATTGTATATTTATAATGTAGCTTTCTTTTCTTTCAATTTTTTTTTCCCCTGTCCTGGTTTCTGTTCTCGTTCTTCTGTGACTGTGTCAGAACTCTGCTTAGACCAGAAAATTTTAGATGATGGCTGAAAGCCTTTCATTCTTTTTCTCTAGAGGGCTGGGAAACATAGTGTAACTATGATGCAGAAAGAGTCTATAAATGTCAAGAAATGATCCCTGAAATCTCTCAGGCCTTATTGCTTTGCTGTTAAGCTTAGAGATTTTTGAGGAAAGGAAATACCTTGCCATCTCTGCTGACTTTGAGGAGGATGTGGCCAAGCTTTGTAAGATATGCTAAAGCTAACACATGAATGCAACTTTCTTAAATGAGTCTGGCCTGATTTATGTACTGTTTTCTGTTATTAGTTTACATGGAATCTGTGATGATCAAATGGTTGAACTTCATCAGTTTTGGCGCAAGATTCTAATGACTAATTAAAATAGCCATAAAAGGTAAGCTGATTTTCCTGTTTAGGGTTTTTTTTTAATTCAATACAAACATTGAGTCTGAAAAACAAATGGTCCTGTCTTGTTCAGTTTTTACTATTTCAGCTTTTAAGTTTAGGCAATTTATTTTACGTGGAAGTAGTAAGAGTAAGCTAGAATAAGGTATCTTTTCTTATACATCCAAGTAATTATAAAGACATGAAACATAAATTTGGTGCAAATGTTTAAGTAGACACTGTTGGACTGTAATACATGAAAAAGGAAAGGTGTGCTCCAATTGCAGCATACCATTTCAGATCCAAAATCTATTTGACAACATTCTTAGGTTGACTTGGCCATATTATAGAATCTCTAGGAAAATAATAATGCATAGGAAGCAGTAGTTAATTGCAGGTTTTGTTTATGAACTGATTCAGTGAAACATGTTAGATTGTATATCTTCTCTATAACTACATTATGCTAATTAGCTAATAACACATTTTCCAAATGATTTTTAAATAGCTCTGTTTAGATTCTGACTCATACAAGTAGCAAGCTGTTACTTTTTTTTGCATGAGCTACAGTGAGTGATTAAAAACTACGTGCGTGACTCAAAAAGAAAAGTTCAAGTTTTAAATAATCATCAAAAATGCTTAGGCAGTCCAATTGGAATAGAAAATATAAAAGGGTTGACATAATTAAAGGAGTGAACAAAATTAGCTTTATATTCTTTCCTTTTAAATATATGAAAACAGGTCCTCCAGACTGAACTTGACACATACACAAGAAAAATTAATACACGCAATAAAATATATTTATTTACAGTTAGTATAATCTATAAAAGGATAAAAAGTAAAGATACACTTCTCTACTGTTTTAAGCCATAATTATGACTTGGAATTTTCTGGTTTCCTCCCCACACATGAATCTGACAAGAGTTACCCAAGAACTGTCTGAAGGTGTTCAGATTGCAAGTATAAGACTACAAAAAAATGCTAGTGAAATAGAGATGAAAGTAAAACATCTTGAAAAAAAAAAAGAATTATGTTATAGAGCTTGAGTCACATCAAACATTTGTTTGAAAGTAGCCCAATTGTTTAAATCACTTAACGAGGTATCAAAAGAAAAGCAATTAAGAACTGTGTATATTATTTTTTATTTAAAAGCATTCATGTTGCTATAGCTTATAAAATGAAAAATATAAATAAATCCGCACAGATTCATATATTTCTAAACATTATCCAAGAATATAAGACATAGTAGGAGTAGCAATCTAGAAGAACTCAAAGTACTACTCAAAGAACCAGAAATAATGCCAATATCTTATGCATTATAATTGGCACTTTAAATAATCCGTATTGAATTTGAGTCATTAATACTGGTTTTCCTTTCAGTGTGACAGTGTGCTTATAAACAGAGGCCTCAAAATCGACCTATATAGAAATGGGAATATTCTAACCTGTAATGAATATCACTTTGTATCCCCATCTTGCAAATTTGTTGCTAAAGGATAAGTAAAGGGATCAAAAGTGTTTGCACAGTTAACAAGGTTTGCGTTCTTTTTCTTTAGTCATCTAGTAGTGTTTTGATTCAATACTCTTTCGGTAATCCTTCTGAGATCATAACTTTCATGTTTTACAGCATTTCAACTCCAAATTAATAACCACATAAGAAAAAAAAAAATCTTTGTCTAAAAACCCCTACATTTACAGGTAGTGTTAAGAAATTTGTGGTTAAGAATTCTATTTTTTTCAATCTTAAGTATTAAATTATTTTCTGGGTACATCTGCAGCACACTAATTATACTACCACTGTCTGCACAGAATTTTCATTTTGAGCACACTTACCTGAGGAACTCTTTCTGATTCAGGAATTCTATTGATCACTGGTTTACTGCTACTATCTGAATTAAGAAAATACAGGCAATAAACAGTTTTGATGTGCTATTGTATTATTACCTAGTAAAATGATCTCATCTTCATTCTGCATTCTCTTCCTGTCTGCATGAAAAGGGCAAGACAGAAAAAGATAATGATAAACTACCCCTTCTATGAAGCGTCCTTCTAAACCATTTAAAAGTGCTTCTTCTTTTTCCTTTCAGTTTTGTTTTTTTGTTTGTTTGGGTTTTATTTTTTTTGAGAACTGTTAAGAGTATTCTAAAACTCCAAGCAAAAGTTCCATCAAAGGACTAATGACTAACCATTTCATGGCTTTATATTTCTGTAGTGTACATCAAATTTCAAATTCCAAGACAGCAGAATGTATCTGGACACAATTTTAGCAAATTTAATTTATATATAATATTTTTACTCTGTAATTCATTTGATACTCTATATTGAATTAAGTTTCCTCATGGTGAGCGCACTAATGTTGAAATTTCAGTTCACATTTAAGAATTAATTTAAATAGTCTGCTAGCTCCCTTTTCCTCCATACATTTTAATTACTGACAGCTCCATAGGAAATACAAGAACCTAACTATAGGCTCCAGAATCCAAAAGTCCTTCTTCCCACATAAGCAATTGCTGGGCTAGAGAACCACACTCCTATTTCCATGCGCTTCTAGGTACATTGAATTTTTTGTTCTTTCTTGTATGGCGGCACAACTTTAGGGAAGTTGGAAAATATTTTTTGATAAATCTGATCAAAAGCTAAGGTATCTTGGACTTCTGTTGCAGAGCTTTTAACATTGGTGTACTTTCATATTTAGAAGCCAGTGGTACACTGTTTCCACATTAGCTGTACAACTTCAGCTCATCTTCTGATGTTCCACTCTAGGTAGGCAAATCTGCTCTGAGCATCTTAGCAGAACTTGTGGAAACATATTTCTAGGGGAGTGCCAAAAACCTTCTGGTAGCTCAAGGAATTTATGGAGAGATAGAGAATCTTACCATAATTCTTTGGAAAACCTCTAAGAAGTGAACAGATACTGACAACACATGCTAGACCTTTTCTCAAGAAGGAAACCAGATAAATGCTCTGATGTGAGCTCTTGCTCCAAACTCAGTCTGAAAAGCAGCAGTAACAACACAACTGCAGTGTGTCAGGGGCAATCCTGGCAAGGAGTATGAGGGAACGACGACGAAAGCTGCAGCTGATAGGAACTGTGGCCATAGCAGTTCCCCATCTGTGGTAGGCGCTATCAGTACTTGACAATTATGTCACCTAAATGGAACATCTTTTTTAGACCTAAACGTTGCTCATAGACTGGTGGATCAGAGTTATATTTTCATTCTAGCATGTGTCTATCCTAGATACATGCATTCTAACTGAAGGGGAAAAAGCTTGAATACCTTTTGGCGTAGTGACCTGCAGTGTGTTGTAATCAGAGCAGTAATACCATTGCCTGCTATTGTGACTGTCTAGCTGTAAAAGATAGGCATTTCTGAAAATGTGAGAGCTATTGTTGATAATTCTGACACACTTCACCTCCAATAAGCCTAAGGGAGCTTTCACATTCCAGAATGTGTAATAGCAGGAAGGAGTAGTGGTTGGTATTTACCTCTAAGTCTGGCGAACTTCTAGTCCACATTTATTTTCTTTCCACACAAAGGGTTAAACACCACACACAATGGGGATTATTTTCTCAGTTTGCTAATGCTCAGGTTCCCAAGGGACTCTGCTGCTCATAACATTTCCGTGCTTTGATTGTGAGTTAGGCACTGTGGTCAAGTTACTAGCCTATGGCTTGTACAATATTGGTCTGTTGTTATCTAGGCACACTGCTGAAGCATTTTGTAATCTGATAAGGGAAAAATCATAGTCAGGATCTAAGTAAGAATCATTTGTGTCTTGATAATTCTTGTTGTTCAAAGGCTTCATTATCTCCTTTCTGACAATGAACATAAGGTTCATTATTATCTTCTGAAGTTTGAATTAACTCCTTTTTTTTTTTTGTGACTTTGCTTTTGCACATTTCACTAGTGACCATATGCAAGTAAATTATTCCGCTGCAATGAAAACTTTTCTGGGGCTTCCATATTGTTGATTGTAATAACAAAATAGACATAAATTAAACGGACAGATGATTGTTCACTGATGGTAATACACTCATCATCCTCAGAGACACCAATGAAAATTGCAGTAGTGATTCTTGGGTATTTTTCCAGTTTCTTTCTGTTTAGAAATGAAATGGTAACAAAAAGGTTTGCAGAACACAAGAGTTTTTCTACTTTCAAGTAACACTACTAATAAACAAAAAAAAAATTCAAGAAAGCAAGAACATTCTTTTTAGGATTTTGAAAACCAGAAATCCTCGAACTTTCTTATTCTATATATGGCAAACTTTGCTAAACATTGGAGACCTTGAAAACTTGATCTTGGAACAATAGAGATCAAGACCTACCCACATTTTAATATCTGTTTGCTTCTTTCAAAATACAAAGTATCCAGTAGTGAAAATCATAGTTTCTTTTTTTAGAATATTGTATTGCTGAAACATAAAGCTCTTAAGAATGAAAAAAAAAATTAAAACAAGTATGAGGTAGATTCCTGTATCAATAAGTAGATTACTGCAAATATTCCCATCCATTTTGAAGGAACTGCTTAGATCTACGTTTCTAATAACAAAGTCTTTGTTTTACACTTTTAATGTCATAAAAGAAACTGTCTCAGTAAAACAAGGATAATGTGATCCAGAAAAGGTTTCATCAGAGCACTAAGACATTTTCTAATTTATTTCAAAGGCATTGTTTGATGCTATGACATATCAACAGTAAGTGTGGTTTACTATGAAACCTATATTTTAAACATATTTTATGCTGTAAAAATAACAAAAATAAGCTTTAAACCAATATTTTGGAACTTTTCGAAATAAAAATTTCTATGCTGAATCTTAGCTACTTCTTTCCTAGACAGTTGTTAGTTCTGTCCAATTTGTCTATTCTTTCCCTTCTTGTCTTCCAGATTTAATGTTTTTGCCCTTTTAGTTCCAGTCTGAATTCAAAATTTCTATTTTCAGTCTCTGTGTACTGATGAACTTGCAATTATTTTTATTTTTCTTCACCTGGTAATTTGCCTAGCAGATAATAGCTTTTACCTGATGTCAATAACAAATTATGCACCATTATCAGCCACTGTGAAATGAGCAGTGAAATTATTCTTTTAAGCAGTTCTTCTTATCAATAATATAAATTGCAATTATTTGTTAAATGAATTTTCCCCATTTGAGCTAACCACAGTAAACACCTTTGTTTTAAACTCACATTAATGGTTAATTTTCATGAGTATATCAGTATTAATTGAGCCAAAAACTACATCTTTCAACCGGATATCAAAATATAATCACCACTGTGGTGTCTGAAAACATGAATCATTGAAAACTAAATAATTCTGTTTGTCAGGAGCAATGATTATTATATGAGAACCATACTGTTAAGTGTCCTTTTTAAAAAACATGACATACCAAATTGCTGAAAACTGGTATTTACCACTGTAGCATTTCATTCTTACTTGTCATGTTAAATCTTGTCAGTTTTTGTTATGTTGTTTCTCATCATATCGCAGTTGGATGTGACACATTCAGTTACATGACATGACTCATTGCAACCTGAGAAATCATAGATTTGTTGGAAAAAAAATGCTACTGTAGAGGAAGTAGATTTTCAGAAGCCTCCTTGATAGAATACATGTTACTGTCATTGCTTTTTTTTCTCTCACAGCTGAGTACTCTTTTATCTACCTGACACTTCATTCTGAAGCTTCTACTCTTGCCTTTTTATTATCAGAAGTTACTTGTGGTTTGCAGCTTTAAAAAAATCTACATAGAGGTCATACATAGTTATACTTTACGAATGTAAAATACATATAAAATGAAGATCATCTTTCGACTTCATAGCCGCATTATCATGTTATACCAGTACCTTTCTATCATGATCTAGGTTGACCTAGTTTGCAGAATATGATCTTAGATTCTTAGAGCCAAAGTTAGCTGTTTCTTGAATGAATTGTATGTACACTGAAAAAATTCCAATCGGAAAGTTGTAGCAGTTAAGTTGACAGATCTCAGTTACAGAATCACTAAAGAGTTGAGGTTGGAAGGAACCTCTAAAGGTCATCTGATTTAACTGTCCTTGCTCAAGGAGGGCCACCTAGAGCAGGATGCCCAGGACCATGTCCAAAATGTTTTTGTCTGTCTCATGGAATGGAGACTTCACAATGTCTATGGGCAACCTGTCCCATTGCTCAGTTACCCTCACAGTAAAATAAAATTTAAAAAAAAAACATGCATTGTTCTGTTAATATGGAACATCCTGTGTTTCAATTTGTGCCCACTGTCCTGTCACTAGGCACTGTTGTAAAGAGCCTGGATCTGTCTTCTTTGCACCCTCCCTTCACATATTTATGTACATTCGTAAGTTCCCCTCAAGCAATCTCTTCTGCAGGTTAAATAGTCCCAGCTCTGTCAGCCTCTCCTCATAGAAGATATGCACCTTCTTAGTGACCCTTCACTAATCTCTTTCCAGTACCTCCAGGTCTCTGTTGTACTGAGGAGCCCAGAGATAGATAGAGTTCTCCAGAGAAGGCCTGAAGAGTGTTGAATAAAGGGAAAGGATTACCTGCATCAACCTGCTGGCAACACTTGTCCTCATGCAGTCCAGGATACCATTAACCATCTTTGCCTCAAGGGCACATTGCTGCCTCAGGTATAACTTTCTGTCCACGGGGTCCCCCAAGTCTCTTTCTGAAAAGCCATTTTCAGTTAGTTGGCCCCCAACACAATGCTGGTGCGTGGGGTTGCTCTTCTTTGCATTTCTCTTTGTTGAATTGCACAAGGTCAGTGACTTCCTGTCAACCCATTTCTCCAGCCTGTCAAGGTCCCTCTGAATAGCAACACAGCTCTCTGGTGTATCAGCCACTCTTCCCAGTTTTGTGTCATCAGCACACTCTACTTCCTCATCCAGCATATTGACGAAGATGTTGAAAAGAATCAGGCCTAGTATAGATCCCTGGGGTACATCACTAGTTATTTGCCTCCAACTAGACTTTGTGGCTCTGACTGCCTCTCTCTGAGCCCATCTGTTCAGTCAGTTTTCAATCTACTTCACTGTCTGCTTAGCCAGCCCATACTTCATCAGTTTCTCTATGAGGATCTTATGGGAGACAATGCTAAACGTGTTACTGAAGTCTATGTAGAACAACATCTATTGCCCTCACTTCATCTACCTCACTAGTCATAAGTAATTTCTTGAGTCCATGGAACTGGAAACTTGAAAACAAGTAGAAGTGACAGGGCTTATGCCATTTCTTTGTCATCAGTAAGGGCCTACATGAGTTCACTAGAGCTTCTCCTGTGAAGCAAACTGGATGATGACTTCTCCTCTGATCTAAGCTAGTCATGTAGAAGGCATACCGTATTTCAAAATAAATAAGGGATGGTCCAAATCTGAGGCTTTAATGTCACCATCATACCACTGGCAGAAAAGTCATGGCGTGCTACAGCATGTGCACAGAGAAGTATACATGCTAGCTATACATCTGAGTCTTTTCATGAATGTCAGAAGACCTCCCTACTTTTTTATTAATCCCACGCTCAAAATATAGTCTTAAAAATCTGGGTGAGAACTGAAACACCGAAAGTTTCTGCCAAAATTATTAAATACATTTTTACTTGCATTCATCTGTCAAGAATATTGTAGAGAAAATTTCTTTCTGGTTTCCATGGGAACACTCTTGTAAAATGTATAGGGATTCAAAATGTAAAGTGGTTGGTGAAAAACTTGTGAAAATACAGTGCATTTGCAGGTTTTTTTCCTTGATAAATGTATGGAGAATTAAAACCTTTGACAAGAAAGGAGTGATAGCATATGATTTTCTAGACATATGGGAAACGTGTGCAAACTCAAGAGGCATGAATTATTCCTCTTGAGCAAAAAAAGGCTTAGCAGATGTTAGTGTGCAAGGACCGTGTAAACATTCTGGGGGCTTAAAGAAGGGTAATTTTAAAAATTCATCAATAGGAATACAGACACATGAAACTGCAAATGAAATATTTTTTATAAAATTCACAGGTAGTAAGTATTTTGCTAGTTACTTTTCCCTGTTTTGTTTGAGCATGTCCCGGTAATTTCCCATGTACTGGTCAGTAGGAGTGTGGGATATACTCTAAAAAGTGTTGTCATTCTTGATCGTTACAACTTACAAAGATTTTATGGTTTTAAGTACGTTAATCTGAGGATCAGACCCAGCTGTTCAAGGGACAGGACAGGCTGTCAGCTGTAATTGCATCACATGACCAGCAGCACATATGCCCCATTGAGCATTGTTGGTGGGGAGATGGAAAATTAACCCTTCCAGCACAACCCTACTTGCCATCCATGAAACTTGAATAAAAATTTGTCTAAGTAGTGAAATAACTAGGAGGCATTTTGCTCAAAAGGAATGATGTGTACATGATAAGTTAGTCAATACAAGAGGAGGTAAAGATGTTGTCAATCTAAATGGAGATAAAACCCAAATATTTGTGAAATTTACACTGTTAGCTATATTTAAAATGTTTCCGTTCCTGTCAAGTATTTTGAAGAAAACAGATTTTAGGAATTAGAAATAGGTCTCTGACAGAGCTAAAAACTGTTAAAAAAAAATTAAGTTTTATCTACAACTTCTAAGAAAATATTCTGTGGAACAGAATATTCTGTGGAACAGAATATTTCCCAGAACTTTTTCGTTTGTCTAATTAGCTTCCTGATCTACTGACTGCTCTCTCAATCTGAGTGAGAAGTGAGACACATCTGTTTAGGTGGGAGATAAGACTCAAAAAAAGAAAATGGCTTTCTGTGAGTTTACAGGCTTCACCAGAGGATGGAAACTGAATGGAGAGTGCAGTTATTGTAGTACTGTTGTGGTTCTTTCATTTGGTCACATTCTTCACCTGCTAAATGTTTAAGTGGTTTTGTGTTTCCTTTCTCTGGATATGTTATATATTGACAAAAATTTGAAGTAATGACAATACAGTATAATAACTCAAAAATATGAGATCTCTGTCAATTAATGCAATATGGTAACCAAATACGTGCATTCATTTATGGAGTAAGAATGAGAAAAAAGTAATTAACTGTCAGTTTTCAGGTTTTCAGTAAACAACACTTCTCATAAGCAGATATTATAGACAGCCACTCTACATTGCCCTTAGAAGTGAAATATGTTTTGTGTATAAATAATAGCATTCTGCTAAATGTAATATGAAAATTCAACCTGGTATATCGGCATTAGATTGAGTACTGTGCACAACACTGACATGACTATAAGGACTCCCTAAGGTTAAATTGGACTCCCACACTGAAACTCTAATTAGAAATATGATTGCTCCAACTCTGTGTAAGTGCATGTCTTTTTAATTATATTCCCTTTTTACCTTACATCTTTCATTATTCCATAGTCCTTTTCTTCCTCCTTTCTTGCTGTTTTCAAGCAAGCCAATCTCCTCACTTAATCTAAGTGTAGGACCTTCCTATAAGTTGGTATTAATTGATAAGCAGTGTTTAATTATTATTTTTCATCTCTGAAGAGATCTGATATTAACTCACTGAGGGCCCTAGACAATCATCTCAGCCCTTTGACTCACGTGGCACAGCTCTGCCATCTTCTGACGTATCTATTCTCTTATCAGCAAGACAATAATTTTCTTCAGTGTAATACCTACAAAATTTTGTCTATATTGCGTCTTTAGGAATTTCCTACCTATTTAATAGTACACAAAACATTTTTAATAGAGAATAGATACAGTTAGTCTGTACCTGAGAGTTGTGTTTAACTGGGTAGGACAGCTGTTTTCTTTATCACACTAAATACTCTTAAGAAACCTTACTTTCACAAATATGAGTATAGTATCTAAGCTACCACAAGAACACTGGGTTATTTTCTCCTACCCTATCTCACTCTTAAAAGACTATATTAATTTCTTAAATTATTCATGTGTAGTATTAGTTTCATTTTATTAGAGAAATATAATGAAATAAATCTGCTTTTGTGTAAATTAATTTCAGTGTAAATCCACTGTCCACAATAAAGATAAAGTATTTTCTGTTTTAAGATGTGTGAATCTTGAGTGTGAGGACGAAGTGTATAAATTTTCTTTTGATAAATGAAAGTTCCTAATAACAATTGCTTAAAATTTACAATTTTCCTCTGGTAGAATAAATCTTATGAATTTAAATCAGTAACCTTCCCAAGATTCTTAATGAAATTCCAGCACACACAAAAAAATTTTCAAACAGTTCTCAGTAGGTACAGCTTTATTAGTGAAAATTAAAAGATCACAGTGAGTCATTTAGGCTCAGAATGAAATATTAAAAATTATGTGAGTTTTTTGATTAGTATTAAGATTCATTTTAATCTGCACTGAAAATATTGAAGTACAAATACATTGAAGTGGAACAGACATGCATATGAGTCCTAGAGTAACTAATTTTCTCTCCTGGGCAAAGCTAAATTCTAAGGTCTTAAATCTCCTTTTAATTGCTTTCTCAAACCTTTGTTTTCTTCATCACTGATGACCCTAAGCTTATTCAAAACTTGTCTCCCTATAGGCTTTTTTTTTAAGCTACTATTTCTTAGGACAGACCTCCAAAAGGAACACATGCACAGGCTTTCTCTACAGCTCTGTTTCTTGTCAGTCCCAATAAAAGAAGGGAGACAAGACAGCCTCTCCAGCCGCAGGAAAGTCATAACCCCAGCTATCCTTTGCTAAAAGGTCCCTCACTGCTTGTTCTTAAACTGTTCCTGGTCCATTCTGTAAGATGAACCATGACACGGTTAAAGAAAATCTGAAAATATTCTGCAAGCTTGTTGAAAAATATGTAAATACTAGATAATGCCATAATCAATGCATACTTTATATTTACACATTAGTAGAAAGTAACATTAGGTTCCCTAAAAACACGCTTTATCCTCATAAAATATTTAGTTTGGGTGGTCTAATTAATACAGCGTAGGACCCAACCAAACACTGTCTTGAAAAAGTCAGCAGGTATTTAATCTCTAAAACTGCAGATGGAATAGCAAACAAAACCAGAATTGTTTCTTAGGCCTAGAAATGTGGAAGTTATGGAGTCTCTAAAGCCTGGAAGTACATCCAGATGTATCCTTCACAAACATCACTTCTGAATAAAGTCTTGTGGTGTGTCCATTTGATTTGTAACAGTTTGTCTGAACTGCAGCAGATTTTTGTTGTGGTTTTTTTTTGTTTGCTTGTTTTGTGGGGTTTTTTTCTATTTTTCCAAGTATGACCATGAACTCCATAATCAGCGGTCTTACATGCAACTTTATTGCTGAAATCCAGAATGTGCTGAGGTTTGGCTAATCCGTATGCAAGTTCTCTGTGATATATGTGATTATTTTTAAAATATATAGAGCAGACTGGTGGTTGATAATAGTTCTTGGAAATTGACCCTGGTTACATTACCATTTATTTTTAGAATCTGTGACCTTTTGGTATAATATTTTTATAAGTGCAATAAGATGATCTAGTGTATGAATTAATGTTGTACTGATGGAACAGAGTTGATTGCACTCAGCCTTTAGCTTCATTCACAGCAACACATTAGTCGTGAATTAGTGTGCAATAATTCATACCCTGTTGCTTCTTATGTCTAAATATAACATTTGCTCAGCTTTAGAAATGCAACATAAAGGCATTAATATTTTCAAATCAAGAAGCCCCCTCTTAGTATTTTCATTTCAAATACGTTGTTCTAGCTGCCATATGTTGCAATAATAACAGTTTATTAAATAGTGACATACATTTCAGCCTAGCTTCTATACACCTTCCTTCTGTACAGATACTTTTATACACAAGGTGTTGGGATCCAGTGACACGAAAGGGGATCTAAGAGTCTCTATATTGAAACAATCCTACTGTATGATCACTCTATCTTTTATTTTAACTTTAATTATGATTCAAGGGTCATGTCGTAAAAAGAAAACAAGATATTTTTGAAAAAGTATTTGTATTATTTTTCAGACAGAGTACACATTGAACAGACAGGCTAAGTATTAGTCAGAAGGAGTCTTCAGGCAACTAAACCTAAAATTTAGGATCCTAGAATTCTCATATTAGCCTCAAAGTCCCATAGCAAAACAAGCATGGCAAGAAGATACTTAGGATTTTCTCACAAGTCTAAAACTGAGGAAAAGGCTGAAGTTTCTCACATTATTGTGGTACTAATTTCTCTTCTGATGCAGATTTCATCACTCACATGAAATTAATTAGAAGTGGCAACACTGAATTCTGCAGAGTAGCATGGGACTGCAAGCTTACAGGCCACTTTTAGTACTGTAGAAAATTGAATCCTGGTGTCTCACAGACTGTCAGATGCCCTGCCCATTGGACTGTTGGGTGTGGATTTTTCAGTAGGCTACATACAATTTTGTTGAGATTGAAAAATTTAAGAAAGTAGGTGCGGCTAAGGAACAATGAAGAAAAGTCAGGAAATCAAAGATAAGTTCATGCGCAACATCTGTAAAACAAAGTTCGAGATCAAATCTTGCAGTAATACAAGTAAAATGAATTCATTTGCTTTCTAAAGCTGTGTAGCAAGTGGGCTTAACAGACAACAGGAGCTAATATGGTAAGCAGTATAGTAACTCTGATGACTCAGTGGAATAATTTACTAAAGTTTCCTATACTTAACCTGTCAGTATGCAGTCCTTTTGAAAATGTTCTAAAATGAAAAGTAATATTAGACCATTCTATTTCTAGCATTTTCAGTTCCAATCCTAAGAATGTTCTTGCATCTAACCTGAGCCACAGGACAGAGGTAGCAGACTAATCTGCCCTCACAAAAAAAAGCTACTTAATCCAAAATCCTGTGATGCCCCTTCACAGTGCTGATCATATGAATTTTCTCTTTCACGTTTCATAACTATGTGGTCTAAATAGCTATCACCACTCATTTTTATTGCAGATTACTCTCCCATAAAATGAGTAAAATGGAGTCAATGGCAAAACGTATTTGTCCCTGCTCTAGAAGCAAGTGTTGTTACTTGGACTGCACTAAAGAGAGCCATGGACTTTCTACACACATTTGCACAAAAAAGTAGAAGTACTACTATCATATAGGTGACGTAATTGGTGCTAGTGTTAGCTAATCAGTATAGGGAACAAAGAGCAAAGCAGTGCATATTGTAGTATGCACTGTAGATTTTCAGAGTTGTTTTCTGAAGCTAGATCCTGCTGAGGGTTTTCCCTGGTGTACCTGATATTCACTACAGTTGTTAGATATTCTAGCTAGGGTAAAGTGAATGTAGCTGGGTCAATCCATGCTACCCTACAGGTGCATTTGTTCTGTAACTACTCTGTCCAAAGCAAGGTTTAATGCTTTAATAACGTAACTTATCACAGTATCTATTGCAACAAATTTCACTGTTTTCAGTTTAATTGATGGTATAGAAACAGGAACATTTGCTAGAATTCTAGAACTCCCTATTTCTCTTCTCATCCCTGCCCTTCCCTTTCATTTTCTTCTTCTGCTTTCCCTGTTCCCTTCTCCTTTATCCTTCCTTTCCCCTCTTTCACTTCCCCCTTCCTATTCCCTCCCATTTCATTTTTCCCTTAGAAGTATTATCCAAAGCAGAATCAGAATTATGTAGTTTGCTTTATTTCTGTAAATATCTGCTGAACTGTCTCCTATCATAGCTCAAGGTAGAATTTATCCTTAATTAGTTTAAAAGATACAAAGTATTATTGCAAATATATCACAAAGAAAGATGCATTAGGGAAGTAAATCTATTAATAAATTAGGATGAGCTTGGAAGTTTCTGGGCCCTTAAGTGTTCTACTGGATTTGATTGCAAGATCAGTGTCACCAAAAAGAGTCACCAAGTCATTGAGATGCTGATGAAATGCAAGAAATGGGAAAACTAGGGTGTCTAGGAAAATGTGGAGGCACTAAGTAACTAAGTGAATTCAGTTAGTTATTTTTCACAAGTTCCAATATCTTTATGATCTACACACTTTCAGAGAAGTGACTAGAGTTCATAGACCAAAGCTGCTTTGATAAAATTGTCTTCAGATTGCATGAAAAATAGCTTTTAGCCTCTGTTAATTCCATTTACTAATTTCTACTTTAGAGCGAGTTTGTTGGAAACACTGTAATCCTGACACTAATTTTCAAGAAATAATCTAATGTAATGCTAATTTATAATAAAAGTCAAGTATTTAAAAAAAAATCAATTGCTAATTGAACTATAAGCAGTACAAAGAATTCATTTTCTCAGAGAAAATTATTTCAAACTTCATTGCTTTTTTTAGCCAAATAACAAACCCAATAGATGAAGATATTGCAGTTAACTCTGTATGTTTTTACTGCCATTGAATAGATACAAAATTTTCGATGAAATATTATTAGGTAAATAATGATCTTTGTTAGAAGGATTTCTGCAACCAAAACATGTGAAAAGAAATTGGGTTTAGGTTTCATATTACCTAGTGATACTCCTAAAGAAAGGATTTGCAGCATGTCATGGTGTGTACAGATGGCATTATTACTCCCAAGAGCATGGAAATGTTACAAATATAACAGGAAACAGAAAAAAGAACAATCCAGTACATACAAAGCAATTTATTCCTCTGGAGTGATTATTTAGGAAAATATTGAATTTAAAGATCAAAAGGTTTTAACAGAAAGTTTAGCATGAATTTTCAGTTAATACTATTTTATCTGGTACATACAAAACCTAGGAGGCAATAGCACTAATTAAGGAGCTAAATTCAGTAATGACACAAGGTAGATTATAGAGTACGTTCTGTGCAGGTATCAGTTCTATATTTAGAGCAGAGTTAGTTGGGTGATAGGCACACTCTAAATGCTAATAAGAAAGGAAAGGCTAGACAAGAGGAACAGAGCTATTTAGCTGGTTGCCATTATGGCAGACAACAGAAGGGTATTCACCTCAATGTCTTTTCCCATCTGACTCATATTATTCACGGAAATGCTTTTTGAACTGAGAAACTGAGTATTATTTTTGTCAATGGACAACATGCTAAGGATACAACCTTCATTGCCTTATACAACACAGACCCCCCCCAATTTTCTTCAGGACATTTACACACCCCAAAAGTAGTGCATGGCTTTTCTCTGGTCTGCAGTATCTGATGGGGGCAGGAGTGACGCTGCTCGAGATGTAGTAGAGCAGTGAGAGATGGGGTAAGAAAGTCCTGGAATAAGAACATCTGTATCTGTTTTCAGGCTGATTTGGGGACTTCAATGCCTATAAGTAATAATTACATTCAGACTTTGAAGAATGAGGTAGGATTGGCTATTATATGGCATGCAAGGGAAAAACAGAAGGATGGAGGTTACAGAAGCAATTCTTTAGGAATGCTCATGCTTTATTAACATTGAATTTTAAAATCAGTTCAACCATTCTAGTAACTTCAGGTTCAAAGTTGCTTTTATGCTTTGTCTTGGCCTTGACTTAGATATTTACATCTTCTAAGGAAATTGCCAGACTATTGTATCTTAATGAATTTCCTTTACTACTGTTCAAAAAGCTCTTTAACACAGTATTTTCTTGGCTCCTAGATTATCTGCTGCCACTATATTTATTGTTCTGCAAGTGACAGTCCAGGAGAGAGATATCCCCAAGATCAGCATTATTCAAAAAGTATGTGCACATCCATATAGAGTAGTAGACCGTGTTATCCTCTGTTACTTGTGGGCAAAGAAAGAAGTTGTGATCTCCCTGAGATAATTGACAGAGTCTGTATTTAGAACTGAGATGCAATTCCTTGCTCTAAGGACTATATTCAGACCATGACACCATTTCTTTTACATCTTTCTCTTTAACCTGTCAAACTGAGATACTTCTTATGGTAGTTGTTTTGATATTAAACTGACACATTCAGATATCACTTTCTATGTGTGAATTCTTACTCAGTGTTTTGTGGTAATAATGACAACATTGATATTTAAAAATAAACAACTTGTTTAGTTTGTTAAATAAAGGCTTATCCTAAAAAGAGCACCTCTTAAAATTCATCAAATTCCATGAATGAATGTCTCATTAAGTACAAAATGTCATTTAAATTGGAAAGTTACTACCTCCTACATTGTTACAGCTACTGCTACAAAGCAATTTCAATAAATCTTTTCTGAGTGTTCTCATCCCACAAAACCTTCTCGTTTTGTCTCACTACATTGCTCATCACTGACAATTTCTTGCATCATTCTAGCATGCATTGTAACATTTGAAGAATATTCAAGGTTGGAATATAGCCTGTAGCTTAATGTCGAAGTGAGCCTTTTTATGTGAGAGATGTTTTAGAAATTTTTTGGAAGCTTAATTTTAACTGTTGTCAGTACTGAGGCTGGTTGGAATAGAGTTAACTTTCTTCGTTGTAGCTCTTCTGGTGCTGTGTTTTGCATTTGTGGCTAAAACAATGTTCATAACAGGTCAATGTTTTGGCTGAACAGTTCAGCACTCTGCTTCCCTCAGTGGGTGGGAATGGGCAAGAATCTGGGAGGAGTCACATCTGGGAAGGCTGATCCAAATTGACAAAAGGAATATATTCCTTACAATACAACTTCACACTCAGCATTAAAAAGTGGAGGTAGAGGAAGGAGAGACATTTTGTCTTCAAGGCCATTGCTCTGACACCAGCTGGGTGTTAGTCTGACTAGGGGAGGTGCTGAGTTCTTAGACTTTCCAGTGTATGGTAACCAATGATAAACTTGGAGGTACAGCATGAAGATTTAGTGGATTTATAAAATAAAAGTTTCTTTTCTCTGATGTATAATTTTGGTTTTCCTCCAAAGACTAAGGGGGACGTTCTTTAAATATGAAATGTGGTTAGTATACTTAAGATCTTCCACTTAATGTGCAATGAACTCCAATTCACAAGGCTATATTTAGCCGAAAGAGAATAGTTCTGTATGAAGAAAAGAAGGCGATATTGGTCAATAGCACTGTTAACCCCCTAATTTCATAGAAGTAGGAAAGTACCTTTAGAATTTGAATTCAAAATATAGGGAAAAATTAGTAAGTTGCTCAAACAAAGCTAATTGTGCCCACAGCCATGGTAATTACAGGCCTAATTTGAGACATATGTATCTTGAAGCCCTCAGGAGTATTTTCAAGATAGAAGGGCTATCTGAGATGTCAGATTGGCACAGTATAAAATGAAAATAATGAATATAGGAGATTATAAAGTATGTGAAACACTGTTAGGCACCAAGTAGATGTAAGCAGCCTTAAAGAGCACATATAAACATTTCAAAATCAATATTCCACACCATTTATTATTATGACAATTTATGAATGCAAAGCCTAGAATATGTTTCTTTTTAAACAGTTTTTCTACCTTTGAACTTTTCTTAACATCCAGAAATTTTTCATTTTTCATGCCTAATGAAGATTGGGAAAGAGAAAGAAGATTGAGCATGATAAGGCCCCCAGTATTGAAGTGGTTCTTCTTTCTTGCTTATCACAAGATCATACAATTGACTAGGATTAGAACAGTATCAAGACATTGACTGGGAAAGAAACTTACCAAAGTCACTGACATTGTTCAGAGAACTGGTGAGATAAAGGAGTAAGGCAGCTGCCTCAAAATGTTAGTGCTGTGTGTGCACCAAAAGACTCTTACCCCGTTCTTTCCCAGCTCAGAGGTTAATTGCCTGTATTCAAGGTTATCTTTGATGCAGTGCCTCTGTACGGCCTTGGATCAAACTGCTGGAAAAAGCGCAGTATGAGAAAGAATGGTGAGAAGCCTCATCCTCCCACTTTGTTGAGAGCTACGTTTAAGCTGAGGACTTCCCGCTAGGACCTTGCAGCACTATGTTGCAGGTAAGCCTGCATATGGATGGCTTGACTTTCTGGATTGGTGTCAAACCTGTTTCATCATTATGGGGTTGTTTGACAGTCACTCAACTGTTGGCTGACCCTGGTTAACATCACCAGACCCATTCCGTTCTTTTGGATCAGATACTGGGCTAACTGCAGCCCACGTAAGTGAAGTTACAGCCCTGTACCTGACTTGCTGTCTTTCTCAGCTCACCTTCACTTGCAGAACACCTTCCATTCCTGCTCCTGCTGCTTCTTGACCTGAAAAACACCACATTAAAAATAGGTTGTATGACATGATGAGGAGCTCTTCATTCTATGATACACAGAGATAAACTCTGTATGCAAAAACCTTCACTTTCTTACAAAAACCTGGTAGACAAATTTTTATTCCTTTCATCCTGAAACTAAAGACAAGAAAACAAGCATGGGAAATATTTATACCATTATCTTAAAGATCCAATGAAGACAAAATAGAAATTTCTTTCTTTGTCTGGAAACACAAAGGAAAAATTGTTGAAAAGTGAATTTTTTTCTTATTTGCATGATGGAGAAAGAGGGATTATAACATAAGGCATATCAAATACCTCCACTGGCCATAGTGCAAAATGCTCTCAGCTCAAACACCACCCTGGCAATCAAGAGCCAAACAATGAGTAGTGTGAATACTGATGAAGACTTTAGGCTAGATTTTGATCACCCAGTAGTACTAATAGAATATTCAGAGAATTGTTTCTTCAGTTCCCTTTTCTAAGACAAGAAAGCCCATCAGTTCAAATACATTCTCATATATTATGTCTACTCATTTTAAATGTTGAATATGTTTGTGTATTAATTACCAATGTAAAAGTATTTTTCCCAGTTTTATTGTGTTAAATATGCGTACGAAATAAAAACACACAAGATTTTTATGAACTGTTGTTGCATGCACAAGACCGATTTTACCATGGAAAGCTAATTTAATCTTGAAAGCTGAGGTCTTGCTTTGTATTAGTGATGCACTGATGCAAAAAGAATGTTGTACAGTAAACGCCATGAGCTACAATTTTTACTGGGAAAATGGCAAATCTCAGGCAAATTAACTTAATTATGACTTGCATTTCTAGGAAAACTTACCATTTCAAGATTTGTCTCTAAATATTAATACCAATAATCAGTAAAGTGAATTGGACACATTGTTATAATCACAGGACACGGGCAAAGGATTCATTACCAGGTGAATTCATTAAAGATGCCAGGATAAGTGCCATAAGAAAAAGGGATGTTTGCAGACATAGATGCTCATAGACCAGTACCTGCAAAACCCCTTTAGAGTACTGGGGCTTTTTAATATTATTTTGAAATTCAATTAGTTATAAGCAATGGAGACCCTGTCACACAAACAGATGTTAGCAGTGTTCATCAGCAAGAACTTGCTAATGAAAATGTTTCTTGGTGGTTTCCATACCCAGTTCAAGGTTTCTTTTACTAAAATTTACAGATATAAAAGCACTACTTTTATGTTTCAGAAGTATTGGAAATAGACTTCATACCTTCCATATTTGGGTCAGTAACATAAAATCATAGAATCATAGAATGGTTTGTTTTGGAAGAGACCTTAGAGATCATTGAGTTCCAACCCTGCTCCTGTGAGCAGAGATGTCACACACTGGATCAATTGCTCAGGGCCCCATCCACCCAGGCCTTGAATACTTCCAGGGGCTGGGTGTCCACAACTTCTCTGGGCAACCTGGCTGTGTTGCAGGCCTTCAGCAGTCTAGGTAGATGACTTTGGTCAGTCTTCCTTTGTAGACCACTGCAGTCACTCCATCATAGAAGGCCTCCAGGTTGGTCAGGCATGATTTTCTCTTAGGTGAAACATCCTTGTTTCACTTAGAATTTTATCTCAATGATATCTTAATGTCAAGTCTCACTGGGATCAATACTTTTACCAGTTCTGCCAACACAATCATGTAGACAGCAGGTACAAGACTGACATAAAAATAATATACAACTCTACTTGCCCACCACCACACCATGCATACTCCTTGCCCCCACTGTGATCTAACGTTCAGACAAAACAGACCACGTAGCTGAACCTGAATGCAAGAAATTCAAGGCTAATGCTATGAACAGAGAATAGAATCTCTGTAGAATTTGTAACTGTACTTTCGTCTACTTTATCATGCCTAAACTCGCAGATCAAGGCTTTTTATTAGTATGTTTACATATATTTTGCAGACAGTTTGGTCTACTCTACTATGACCCTGTATGGCTTAACATAGCACAGCACTGAAGAAAATACATTTTGCTTTCAATCTGAGCTTAATAGGTTAAAAATAAGATGGAGCCAATGTGACTTTTCTTAGCAACAGGCTCACAACTGGCTACAGCACTGTGGATGGAGTGAGCTCTGGTGTGCCTGCAAAAGATTCCCCCACATGTCAATAAACAGACATTGTTTATAGACTATACTTTCTTCTATGTCCAATTGTCAAGGGGATTGTGTCCATTCCAGGCAACTGTTGGTCAAACTTCTGCTGTATTAACATTGGTCTCCTTTCCCTAGACTACATTAACATATTTGTTGCATGAAATTATCAGTAGCTCCATATCAGGGAGCCATGAGAGCAGGCTGCCCTGCAAGGGTAGGGAAGCCAGAAGCTGAGCATGATAACAGGGCAGGCAGAGGTTCCACTGACAAGGGTCTCACAGCACTCAAACAAGGTGAGCAGAGAAGGTCCAGTGAGGGTAATCAGCTGCAATTAATAACCCAAATCACTAGATGAGGAGGAAGTTTCAAGATCAACCTGGAAAGGTGATCAGGTCCAAAGACATAGGCCTGGAGCAGGCAAAGAGTCAGCACCTCCAGCAAAGTCCACAGAACTCTGAGGTCATTCCAGAAAGTCAGATGACAGGTCTTGGTAAAGCTTGGATTAGTGGGGTACTTTTCTAGATACAGACATAGGCATAGACGTGGCGTCTGCCCTACTCCAGTGTAACTTAAGGAACCAACAGTAAGAAATTCATCTTAAAAGCAGAAAGCCCTGCTAAGGCTTCTTAGAAGTCTTTTGGGGAGACCTTGAGCAGAGACTCTTTCCATCTGTTTCCTCATAATGTCTTCTTTTCAGCAAGTTGGTCTTGAGTGTAGAAAGATGAACTCCTCAAAGGGAAGACACGCATTTACAGTGCAAACAGTCCAATTTGGATAAGACACTGCAATTCATCTTCAAATTAATACGCACTTTTCTACTTCTTTTTCTAATAAATCTCATATTTTAAGATAGCAGTCTTGCAATACGCTCAATAACTTGGGCTTCAAATAAGCAAGCTCTCTCTTGAAGATCTACAAGGAGATCATAGCTAACATGAATTAAGCTCACTTCTGCTAAGTTTTCTCAGAAACACTACAAAACTATGAAAACAACAGTTACATTTTAATCTGGGTTGTAATTTCTGTAGAAAAGGCATTTTTTAAGGAATTATTTTTTTTTCGTCCTTTAATAGTAGAGGTATAATTAATCTGCCAACCAGCAGAGTAAGGGAAAAAAAAGCTACTCTCTGGATTTTTTGTTCATTTTAAGACTTTTTTTAACAAGGTTTTATTTCTCATTTTCTGGTTATTTTTAGAATTATTTTTCTTTCTCTTCTTAATTGGTATATACTTATGTATTTTAATTTTTTTTTTTTACTGTATGCGTTTGGACCTTCTAAACAAATTTATGCTGGTGTACTTAGTTTAAGTGTTGGTATTGCATCAGAAACCAATTCCCTCAAAACAGACTGATGGTCCATCTGGTTCAGTATCCTGTTTCCTGTAATGGCTAGTAACAGATGCTTGACAGGAGATTGCAAGAAATCCCATAGAGCCCAATTTTGATACATTTATTCATTAGGGTATTATTTTCCGAGTTAAAGGTGGGCATTGTAGAGTTAATATGCTTTTATTTTTAAAAAGGTATCTTACCATGTAACAGTGACAATTATTTTTCAAGTATCTCTTCAATCCTTTCAAATGTGATCAATCAATTCATATATCATATTAAGTCATCCATCATCACATAAATCACAAAACATAAGTGTTTTCTCCAGTCAAATTTAAAAGTGTAAATATTCATTCTTCTGGATTTGAAATTATTTATCCAGGTCATTAGTAGATTAAATACTTGTTCATGGTATATTTTTTTAGAAAGAATAAATAACACAAACTGTCAGAGGATACATTGAACACTAAGCAAGGATATTTGTGCAAATTAAACAATAATTAACATCTGGAGCACCTGGAATTAACTGAAATCAAATATCCATTATTCAGAAATTATCTTTCCTCTATATACAGCCGGTAATAGCAATAACATTACTGGAATATGTGGATGACTCATTTTCTCCATTATAATTTTTAAGTACTGCTAAATGATCACATTCCAGTCATTGTGTTAACAATATGCATGAGCAGCTAGTATTGCGTATAAAATTCCAGTTGCCTTATAACTGATTCTAGATGGGGATTTTTCTTTCTTTTCACATCCCTGTGCTATATACAAACCTCCAGGTCAGTGCCTCTGCAGTAGTGTACACATAATAAATGCCAAGCAATGTGAATGCTGAACAGATGGTTCTGTGCAGACCATTGCTACTTCTTGCCCCTGTCTGCAGCTTTGTTTCAAAGCAAGAACTGAGACAAATCTTTTTTATTGCCATTTCTTTGGGGTTTGTGATTATATTAGAGTTAGAGCTTTTAATTATTTTGTGAGTCTTAAGGGTTCCATGTCACAGAAAGTTCCCAAAATTAGGTCAGATATCACATGCATCAACAGCTTAAAAGAGGGCACAAAGATGAGTTGCAATAGATGTTCAGGAAATTGAGCTGGAAGCAGCCACAGAATGTGCAGTTTTCTTGGCATTCTGAAACTCTCTAAACATGGAGATTTTAGAAGAAAAAAAAAATACCTTCTATACTGATGCTTGCCAATTTTACTTAATATAACAGTATATAAACAACAGAATATGTTTATAATTATCAAAATATGTATTTTAAGTTGAAATAGAACCCTGCTATTTAGGGCAATTTTCCATTATCTCTAAAGTTTTTACAAGACTATAAAAATATTTTGAAATATGTGAAGATTCCAAAGCAGTCAGTCAAAACTTCCAACATGGATGATGTAAAGTTGCCTGCAGAAACCTAATTCTTTACCATCATTCTCCTTGCATGCCACTGTAATATTTTACTTAATTAAAGCATCACAAAAACTGGTTTTCACAGGACTCTTTTTGAATTCACTGCAAAGGATGGACAATACTTTTTTACTGAGCATTTATTCAGAGTTTTGGTTTATGCTCATTGTTCAATGTGTTGTCCTATGCCTTTTATAATCTGCATTATTCAAACTTTACTCAAAAGACAGAATTCCTTGATTTCTTTTCTGTGACATTCATTACTGTGCTGTTTGGCTATTTCATGCAGCACTTAATTTATATTCATTCGGTCCTTTTGACTCTGAGGGTGAACTCCTCATTTTACAGGTGGGAAATTGAGACAGATGGAGAGTAAAGGGAACTGTATCTTTTAAACTAAGAGCCCCAAATCAGAGAAATCTTTGATTCTCATATATAGAATAATTTATTATATTTATTATAACATATATTTTATATAGAATTATTTATATAATAATTTATATCTTTATAACACAATTGCTTCTATTGCAAATGTAAGTACTTGCTATTCAAGCAACCCAGATTTCCAGGCTCAAGCTGAATCTCTTGAGATTCCCTGCAAAGTTGTTGGCTACCTAAGCCATTGAAGTAAATGAACTACTGTCATACTCTGTAAGGACTGACAGCATATAAGACATACTTACCAGTAGAGTAACGAAGAATTTCATTGCACACTCTGAAAATGGTATCTGTTTTATATTTCTCCCCATATCCTCCAGACCTCACTCCTTGCCTGTTCTCCAGTTTCTAGGCCATTATAATATACTGTTATAGAGATATTACATCATAGAGTCATAGAATCATGGAATCACATAATCATAGAACAGGTTGGAAGGGACCTTGAAGATCATCTGATTCCAAGCCCCCTGCCATAAGCATGGATGCCACCCATTAGACCAAGTTGCTCAGGGCCTCATCCTACCTGGCATTGATGCCCCTTAATGGGGCATCCACAACTTCTCTGGACAATCTGTTCCAGTCCCCACTACCCTCTGAGTAAAGAATTTCTTCCTAACACTTAACCTAAACTTACTCACTTTCAGTGTAAAAACATTGCTCCTTGTCTTGTTTCTATATCTGTCCGTATAAAAAGTCCCTCTCCCTCCTTTTATCCTTAAGGTACACTTAAGGTACTGGAAGGCCACAATGAGGTCTCCCTTTAGCCTTCTCTTCTCCAGGCTAAACAACCCCAGCTCTCTCAGCCTATCTTCACAAGAGAGGTGCTCCATCCCTTATATCATCTTCATGGCCCTGCTCTGGACCTACTCTAACAGGTACACAGTATTCCTATGCTGAGAAACTGAGAACTGGACACAGTACTCCAGGTGGGGTCTCACAAGGGCAGAGTAAAGGGGTAGAGTCACATCTCTTGACCTTCTGGCCTCTCCTCTTTTGATGTAGTCCAAGATGTGGTTGGCCTTCTGGGCTATGAGTGCACACTGTTGCCTCATGTCCACCATTTTGTTAACAAGAACCCCGAAGTCTTTCTCCACAGGGCTGATCTCTATGACTTCTTCTCCCAGTCTGTGCTCACTCTAGAATTGCCCTGACCCAGGTGCACCACTTTGCACCTTGACTTATTGAACGTCATTAGATTCTCATGGGCCCACTTCTCAAGTTTGTTCAGGTCCCTCTGGATGGTATCTCTTCCTTCTCTTGTGTCAACTGCACTGCTCAGCTTTGTGTCATCTACAGACTTGCTGAGGGTGCACTCAATCTCACTATGTCATTTATAGATATCGAAAAAATAGAGCCATGAGGGGACTATATATGTGACAGTATGTTATTATATTCTTTCTTCTCATTTTTTTTCACTGTCTGAATAGTTTCTAATCTCAGTTTTCTTATTTAGTCATTTTCCCTTCCCACAGCTTCTTTAAAGCCTCTTTAAAACCAGCACCACAGGTTTCTTATTTAGCACTTTGCCTGACCTCTGTCTCTATCTCTTTCTCATCCATGTGGTTAGGTAATTCATTGAAGCACAAATAAAAGAATGTATATATTGTACCAGAGCTTAACCCCATTCCTCCATTAAGCAATTAGTAATAGCAACTGCAGCAAGTGTTCTACAGCATGTTCCCAACGTGCTGCATGTTCAGTGAACATCAATTGTAAAATAGTAGAAATTTAGTTCTACTAACATTACAGTCAACATGCAAGTTTATTTAGGTCTTATATTACAGTGTCACATTTGGGCAGATTTTTGTAGGGGTAGCAGAAGGAATATTACTCAACAAATGCCATTGCTTAAATTAAAAGCTCTAAAATACAACAGCTACATATAACAGATGTGAATTTTTCTTTAGTCTTTTTCTTACAAGAAGCTCTAGTGTTCCGGATGAAACTTGAAAATAAAACAAAATAGCACAAGGCAAACAACATTGATGTAAAAAAATAGGTCAAATACATAAACATTTTCAGAGTGATTAGACATGGAGAATGTGATGCTTCAGGAATTTAATCAATAGGCAAACCTGCCACTTAGAATTCAATGCCATAGGAATTCTCAGAAAACTGTAATATACCTGAAATCTGGTGAGTAATTAAAAAACCTAGAAACTAAATAGAAAGTTAACTGATATAGTCATAAAGTTTAGGAAGACCTTGATCACTAAACTCTGTACAGAGGCACAGAGTCCCAGAATGGGTAAGGCTGGAAGGGAGCACCATGGGTCATCCGGTTCAATCTCTCTGCTCAAGCAGGGTCATCATGGAGCACATGGCATAGGATTGCATTCAAACAGTTCTTGAATGCCTTCACTGAGGGAGATTCCATGACGTCTCTGGGCAACCTGTTCTGGTGCTTGGTCACCCACAGAGTAGTTTTTCCTCATATTCTGGTGAAACTTCCTGTGCATCAGGTTCTACCTGTTGCCCTATTGGTTGGCACCACCAAGAAGACCCTGGCTCCATCCTCTTGACACCCTCCCTTCAGATACTTGCATACATTGATTAGGTCCTCTCTCAGCCTTCCCTTCTCAAGACTGAACAGGCTCAGCTCCCTCAGCCTTTCCTCATAAGAGACATGCTCCAGTCCCTTAATCATCTTTGTCACTCTCACTGGACACAGTCTAGGAGCTCCATGTCTCTCTTGCTCTCAGGAGCCCAGAACTGGATACAATACTCCAGACGTGACCTCACTAGGGCTGAGCAGAGAGGCAGGATTACATCCGTTGACCTGCTGGCAATGTAGTTCCTAATGCACCCCAGGATACCATTGGCTTTCTTGGCCGCAGGGGCACACTGCTGGCTCATGGACAGCTTGTTGTCTATCAGGACCCCCAGGTCCTTCTCTACTACAGTCATCATGTCACCTGGGAGTTGTAGTTCACCACCCCAATTCTTTCTTGCTGACATGCTTGACAGACAGGAAAGTATTCTGAAGTTCTGTCTAGGTTCCCTTCAAGTTAATTTGTTAGATGAATCTTAGGAGTAGTATCAGTTTGTGTGCGTCATGAGATGTGTTATCAGACCTGTAAAACATAAGAATTGTACAGTTATACTGAATCAGCTTGAAATTAAGTGCAGTTTCAGAAAGTTGAATCTGTATGATATTTTTTCATATTTCCATAGCAAACAAAATGCACCAACAGAATCGTTTGATATTTCAAACTAAATACTTTTCACAATCTGTAGTCCTTGACACATCAAGAAACCTGGTTCTTCAAGCTTATATATGTGTGTGAGTGAGACATATGATAGTCCACTGGTTAGCAAAACTAATTCAAAACAATATGAAGCAAAATATCATTTCAGAAGTATAAAGTATCAATAATTGATGGATTTACTTGATAATGAAACGGAGTCTGCTTATTCCAATAGTAACTAATTACTTGAGAGCATGGAGGCTGCTGTGATAAAATAACAAAGTTAGTGTTGGACTTTAGTGGTCAGTCTTCTTAGATTTCTGTAGTAAATTACTATCTCTTTGGCAGATATATGTTATCTACAATGTGTTCAATGACAGTGTTCATTCTTCTGTAACACCTAGGGTACCAGGAGTCTGCAAACAGTTGCAGAAGCTTGAACTATAATGGTTTAAAGTGTGACACCCTTCTTCTTCCTAGTGAACTGAAATACACGGAAGTTGTTTTCCAAATAGCAAAAAAAGATTTTATCATGCATATTATGAGCATATTCTAAATTAAAATGCTGCAAGCACCTCTCAAAAAGGAATGTCTGTCATGTGCTAAAATACCTTAGAGTGCCTTGGCAGATTTTTTTTTTGATTCTGAAAACTACTATTATATCAAAATATTATTGGCATTAAATCAAACTTGCGTCTGTTTGCAGGTTGGGTTAAATACAGAGTCTGTTTCCTACAGATACAAATGGTTTAATGCTTGCTACTAGGCATTATCATAGGTTGTTTTTGAATCTAAAAAGAGTCTTTGGTAAGAGAAGCTTGTTTAAATAGATAAACATTATTCTTTGTCCTGAACCACACACATATTCCTAAGTATGTCTTTTACCTGTACCACTAAAATACATGCTTCCGTATATTCTTCCATATATAACACTTCCCATCCAGGGTTAGCAGAGGAGATAAATTCATTTTGTGTTACACTGAAATAATCGAAGTCCAATTAATGTTTTCAATTTTCCAAAGATACTTTGTAAGCCAAAGATGTATAATGATTGCAAAGTATGACAGAATTTGCCACTCCACATAAAGCACCTTTTCTCTCTTTTATGGTACCTAACGCATTCTCACATCAAGGAAAGTGAGAGAAACATGAGACATCTTTTTGGTCTTAACATTTCTCAAAATATTTCATTTAAAGACAAGAGTATAATTAAACATGGTCTTTCCTTTAGCTTTTTAACTCTGGTAAGCCACTGTTTGTATCATTATTCAAATTTGCCTCTTTCATTCCATTCATAACACCTGTTGATAATTATCTGTACACCTGTATAAATAATCCACACCTGCATACATCAAGAGAGATCTCATCATGTGTTGCTGTCCTTACACATGTCCTGCACATAACCTTGTCCTTTTTATATGTAGAACTGCCTTTCTTAATGTCCACATTCTAACTTAACACATCATTGATAGGGTTTCAAACCAAATAAAACTAAGTTTTACTTTTGAGTTAATTATCTGAAATGGCAGTAATCATTAATATCTACTATTTCTAATTATCTTCTATATTTACTGTGTTTTAAATGTTGATGGGGGAACAGTTTATGTTACCATAAGGAACAACAGATAAGAATAAGAGAAATATTACAAATGAAGATGTTATGACATGAATATTACAAATGTAATGACAAGATGATGATTTAGAGGGTAAGTCCTACAAGGAGCAGCTGAGGGAGCTGGAGTTGTTCAGCCTGGAGAAAAGAGGGCTCAGGGGAGACCTCACGACTCTCTACAGTTACCTGAAAGGAGGTGGGAGTTGGCCTCTTCTCACAAGCAACTGATGACAGGACAAGACATAGCCACAAATTGCACCAGGGGAGATTTAGTTTGGACATCAGGGGAAATTTCTTCACAGAAAGGGTTGTTAAACATTGGAACGGACTGTCCAGGATGGAGTCACCATCCCTGGAGGTGTTCAAGAAACAACTGGACGTGGTGCTCAGTGCTGTGGTCTAGTTAACAGGGTGGTGACTGGTCAAAAGTTGGACTCTGATCTCAGAGGTCTTTTCCAACCGAAATGATTCTGCGATTCTGTGGCACTAAGGGACTTGACTCCTCACAAAATATTTTCATCAGTTAATAGCTGATTTAAATTTATGTGAGAAAAATACTAATATTAAGATTGAGTTCTAATTGAAGTAATTGCTCTTTGCAGTAAATTTTTTCTTTAAGGAATAAATCTGAGGCCAACTTTCAACTTCCTCATTTTGGCAAGCTTTACACTTCTACATTTTTTTATGGCGAGACAGATAGAAATCTCAGTTAAATATAGGGCCTTGCTGGCTTAACCACAGAACTGAAATTTAGCAAACCCTCTTCCCAAAGATCTTTCAAACAGGCAAGGTAGGCTGCACATGGGAGAATTAACCAGAGATGCAAAGTGACTTGTAATCCCACTGAACAGATAAATGGCAGAGGCAAAAGTAAAATCCAGGCTTCCCAATATTCAGTTTTTCTGTTGGTTAATACTGCTGTGTAACAATTTGCAAGCATTCAGCAGTATTTGGTATTGGTTTAATTCACGACTATTCATTTCAACTCAGACTCTGGTGCTCAGCATTGCTTTCAGACAAATTTTTTACCAAAGATCAGCTGTATTCCATTTGTCAATTTAATCTGTTACTACACAACAGAACAGAGGCTTCTGTATCTCAGATCCTGTATTCCAAAACAGTCCATTTAAGTATAGTTTTTTTCTGCTAATTCAACTATTACTTTAATGTATAGCTATCAAAATTTTCAGAGGTATTTATTTTTGAGCCATGGAGTATGACAAGCCATCATTTTCCAACAGACTGTATGGAAACCATCTTCACTAGATAGATATAAAGCAGCAGTTCTCTTTATCTGCTGACACAGGCTGGATATCATCCCAAGACTGGCAATTGCTAATTCTGGAAGCAGCAAACCATGCCTAGTTTTCCTGAATTTTTCTGCCTTAGAAGTGGTTATCTCTCTTTTTCTTTTGAGATAACTATGAGAGGGCAGACTGTTCTGCTTTCTGTGTTCTGTTTGTTGGGGTTTTTTTTCTGAAAGCAAATGAAAGCTACAACCTGTATTACTTGCCATACATGGAAGACCTTTATAGTTTAGACTTAATGTTTTGACCTTTTTAGTTTAGACTTAATATTTCTATCATGTTTTGAGGGTTTTGTTTAAAAATCCCTTTGTCTTTTTATGGTTGCTAGTGCATCAATATTTTGGAAGGAAGCTACAGCTTTCATCCAAATTCAGCGGCACTTGTGTTCTTGGTGGTGCTACCCACATGGGTGAGTGGTATGAACTGCTACAATACATGCACAATGACAAGCATTGTGAAAGGACCTTTTAAGACTTCTCCACCTCATACTTTTTGGTTATGCAGAAGAAATCCTGGAATAAAAGAGGAAATATGGACAAGAAAATGGATTAGGCAATGATTTTGAGATCTGAAACTGTGAACACTATTTAAACACAGAATGAGTCATCTGTATATATGTTTGATTTATTTATTTTCTTAACTGAATGTCAGACTGAAATAAACAACACCTTATTGCATAGCTTTATTTAACGTATTTGACCATGATTATACTAATAAATTTTGGGTTATAGAAGTACAGTTACAATTTAGAATGTGTTTAGAATGAGATTCACTGTTAGAGATTCACAAATAGTTTAAATTTTCCAGCGTATTTGAGGTCACATTAATATTTCATCAATGGACAATCTGCACATTGGAGATTTATGACTTAACTGGTCATCAGTGATGAAGCGATAATATTTCCTTCACAATCTGAAAAAGTGTTATTTAAAAAATAACATAATAAAGACAGGGACTATTTCAGTCAAAAAGAAAAATGTTTTCTTGTTTGTATTTTCTTCATCCTTTTCAGGAAAAAACAAGCCTTTATATCAGTAGAAGTGGATAATTGTTCTTCAAGAGTATAATTATTAATATGGGCTTCCTACACACAGCTCAGCCTAAGAATTTCAGTTCATATTCACATTATTTAATTAGCACTCAGTGATAGTGGGGTACAGTTGTGATGCCCTATGTATAGCCTTGCTATCTTACATATTTTTGAATAATGAATATATAATTATAATATGCAAATTTTGACTTTTTAACTGCTATGATAATGTGTCACCTAATTTGGACCACTTCTCTGTGTACCAACTTGTAGTAATGAAAAATTGCACTTTGGTTCCATCTGTGTTCTTATCAGAATATGAAGATACGGCTGTTAGTACAACAGTCCACTGCAGTTCATAGACTTTATAGCTGAGATTATTACGCATGACTGCCTGGAAATGAACCATAAATAACCATGGCTTGGTGAGCTAAAAACAGCACTATGCAATATCAAACAAAACCCCATATCTCTTGTCTGATCTCTCATTACTAGTACGGACAAAGAACTAGACATGCAAAGGAGAGGAAGATACTAATTTTTCTGCATGCTGTACGAATTTTTTATTTGGCAAGTTCCTGCTGGTCAAGAGATGACTTAAAGATATTAATTCAAATCTTGCTTGGAAGATAAGGCACAGAGCCATTAGACTTGAATATTACAGAAGGAATAATAAAATATAATATTAATTACGTTTAGCATTTTGTTCTAAAGTCTTTATTTTATGCATTTACTATCTTAGGATTGTATCCAATTATAAAAAAAAATAGTTTGAAAGACCATAATAAATTATTTGTGAACAATTCAATTAAGCATTTGTGATGAATTTGTAATGCTGTGTAATGTTTTGAATATTTATTGCATATCTATTTTATGTTGAGCATATTGTTATACCCTCCAGGACATTTTGCAGAAGACATATCATTTGAAGTGTTATTTCCTGAAGGAACAAGCAGAAGTATAACTGCTCTATTACTTCAACATGTTATGGTGCCCCTCTCTGCTAGATAGTCAAAGATGTTATCTAGCCAACCTTTTGTCCAATTTAAATCGAACTGTTACCAGGCATGAATGTAGTAACTCAAGCTAGTGACAGTCTAAGTACTTAGTCGCTTTATATTTAAAATATTTTCTTTGACACGCAGTCACTATTATACAAACTTAAAATTGCAAACTTAAAAAACAGTTCTGGTTTTGGTCCTTTAGCTTGCCATACACAAATTATTCTTCACTATAGGGAAATATTTAACCTTCAAACTCCTGGGCAAACAGCCGTCTATTAACTGGCCATCAATGAATCTTAAATAAATCTACCAAAACATCCTAAAGAACTGATCTGTCATGGTACGATTGCACAGGGAAAAAAAAAAAAGGCAGAAGCTGTAGAAAACTTCCACCCAAATAGAGAATCTATTTCTTTTGCACTACCATCTCTAACCTAAGCGCATAGCAGCATGAAAATTTGTACAAGAAAGAAAATATACTGAACAAAAAGATCCATCCAAAAATATCCTGGCAAAACAACACCAAAAGTATCCAATTAGCCTTTTAAAAATGAGGCACTGATTGTATATGTCTCCTCTTTTGGGGGAATGAAAATGCAAATAATCCATAATGGATGTTATTCTTCTTGCTTAGTACGCTGCTATGAGCTGTTCAGATTGTGATTATGGTAAGTGCAGTGTGCACATATACACAGAACATAATAAAAATATTTATGAAATGAGCTGTAACTCAGTAAGATGAACAGTGCTGACACCTCAAGAAAATCAAATGTCTGATACATTTTATATTATCTTTGGACATGAAAATAATTGGTTTTGTCATTTCTATAATAACACATAAAATTTCATGTAGAACACAAAAAAAGTTAAATCCTGTAAGAATGCTTTTTCTTGGGGGGAATTGGAGGAGTAGTTACATTAAGCAACACAAACAAAACCTTTCTCAAAAGCTCAAATTACTTGTTCAAATCTTGAATTGGTTTGAATAAATACCTACTCTCCCTTCTGTTCTTAAAAATTCTTTTGTTTTCTTGAGTTTCCTTTTGGTGTGAGAAGTACTTTTCAAGTTATCTGTCATCCTCAAATCTCTCATCATGGGTCTTCCACAGGGCTAGACATACTCAGTGCCTTCTGAAGTATCAGATTGCTTTGGACTGAATTTTCTATGCCCCGGAGTAAAGCAGGCTGAAAAGCATTGGCTTCTGGCAATCATCATTTTTGCTTTTTATTCTACAAGGGTAAAATAATGCATAAAGTAATTGTTTAACCTAGTTTTTGGCTCTCTCCAAACTCCATAATTAGCATGCTGCCAAGCAAATGAAAGATAAAAAAGGCAGCCATAGACACCATTACTAGTTGTTGTTACCACTACTAGACCCAGCAGTAGATTTAGAGGAAGCAATGAGGGTTCTTTTATTTCCCAGATCAAGACGCTAGCCTTAGGCTAAAGGTTGGTTTGGTCTTTGTAATGGCTATTAAAAAGGTTCCATTCTGTTTGTTGACAAAGATTTTATTTATCCTAATAAAGTCAGTTCCACATCACAGATGTGTGCAATCAGAAGATGGTAGATTTGACCTTTCTGGTACCTTCTTTGCTATGATTTTTTTAATTTTTTTTTTTTTGTACTAACGGGATTTGTACACCACATCACACCCCACCCCCTAACTATCATTTCCTAAATGTTGACATAAGCTGTAAGAGCTAGAAATACTTACATTCATTTGCATGTCTGAAAATGTGTATGTCCTTCTGTACAAAGAGGTAAGATGGTTTCTTCCTTTAGCAGTACTTTGGTCTATCACTTTCACAGCATCACTCCTTCAGTCCTTTCCCCTTAATTTTACTCTGTTACCCTCAAATACTTGCAACCAGGCTATTCAGAGTAATTTTTAGGTATCTAGCTCTTGCTAACTTCAGGGTTGAATACTGCTGAAATTACCTGTTTTCCTAAGCATCAGGGATGAGACTTTTTTTTGAAGACACATTAACTAAATAAAAGCAGCTTTCTTTTCCATATTTTATTCTAGCAAACATATCACTTCTCAATCTTTCCTAAGCCATAACAGTGGTCTCATCAGAAATATTAACCGGTGGAGAATGCTTGATAACAATATTATGTCGTACAGCAAGCTAGTGTGTCATTTTCTCATGATTCATCAACGGTTCCCTGTGAAAAGTCAAATATTGTAGCTTTTAATTTATAATTTTATCAAATATCACCATACAAAAAATCAATTTTTCTACACCTTCAATACCTATTTTGCATATCAGATGTCTGTTCTTAAGGCTGATGAAAGTACCACCAAGAGTGTTTAGGGCTACAAACTTGACTACACAAAGCCACAAAAATGTTAAGGAATGTTTTCAGCCCGTACAATGCAATTCTCCAGAAAAGTGTTGTCTACTCACCATCTTGACTTACACAACCATGCATCAAATCTACATGCTATGTTTATTCATCAATCGGAAATGTCTTGAAGGGGGTAAGAAGAGAGAAGAAGGGATATTTTCCAGTTTTGAGTTGATCTTGGTCTTCTTTTTACCCTTGATCAAGGCCAGTGTCATCTTTTAAAGTATCAATCCTGGCAGTCATTCTACATACGAAGGATGGAAATTGGCATTCAGCAGGCAAGTAGCTCCATCGTTGTTGAAGCCTCTCTCCTCCTGATACAATACAATTTGTATTTCAACCCACAGTACAAACACTATGATGGCTGACTATGTCAGCATGGATAATCTAGAATACACATGGGTTTACATCACAGAAAGCGGGAATGATACTATCAGGTTAGAATTGCGCAGTCAAATTCTAGCCCAGTTCTTTAGTTCAGTGATATATAGTTTTTATTTCTATTTTTTTATTGTCTTATCACTCTCGGGTATCAGTTATTGAAAGAGAAAGCTAATACTGTGGTTGGCATAGGTACCATTACATCTCTAACCTTAAAAGGTTATACGAATTTGTAACTGAGTGAGTTTTTCCTAATATTTTTTTTCTTGTTTGTAAGAGTTCGCGTGCTGTTTTTATAATGTTTTCATTGATGTCAAGACCTTGGTATAAAAACAAGACTAGCACTGTACTAATTTACCCCATGGTCTCCTGTGTCTTCCTTTGCCTCTCTCCTTGAGCAACTGGCATAGCTGCAGGACTGTTTACTCCACAGCTTATTTCCCCTTTATCTTTGATGTCCCAAGATGTCAAAGGCTGTGAATTTAATATTGATTTTATAAAGTACTTTTACTGTAACATGTCAGTTAGGATTAGCCTCAACCTCGAGGAAGCTCAGGCAGTGAGCTGGATTTGCACGCAATGTGGCTCTCCAGCTCTCAGACTCTTTTCCCGAGCGAATGCTTTATTTATAAGAGTGACAGTGTGCTGTGAAAGCAGGGATAGCACACAGCCCCCAGCTATCTCTGTGTCTTGTATACACAACGTCAGTGCCCTGTGTATACATTAGGCTTGAAAATGTAAGTGGATCAGAGAGACGTATCATTTGCTGGTATGTAAACAGACAGATGAGTTTATAGATCGCATTAAACCCCAGTGGCTGTAACTAGTGGAAGAGACTTCCTGGAGTCCCATCCCCCATCTCACTCCTCCGTGTTTCTCCTTATGCCATCAACACCAACACCAGGATCTGGACTCAACTCCTTTAGTGAGCAAATAAAGGCATCTTTCCAAGGGAGGAATCACAGCTGAAGAATGTTCTTGCTTGATCTTGTTCCCTTAAACTTTTATTGCTCCTTTGAAATGGCTGATGTTGCTGACGGAGTGTATTAATCCAGAAATTAATCTGCAAAGTCTTTCAAAACTCAGTATTGATCCTTCACTCAGTCCCAACAAAGGTGAAGAATTTGTCTTGCTATCTGCCTTTTTTTCCTCTTTTTTTTCCGATTCTTTTACCTTATACTCTTGAGAAAGAACCACAAACTGCATTTGCCATATTTTGTATCTAAAACAGTGAGGTGAGCCTTCTTCAAAGAGTGATAAAGCTGAAGCTTGGAATTACACTCTCAAGGGAACAGTCACCAGTTTTCTTGTGTGTTGAGCAAATCATGCCAACTGATTACACACTGTCAATGAAAGATTAACTATTTAATGCATTAGCTTTTTGTGAGCACATAGAACAGCTGTGCACTTGGGCTATGTCTGCCCCATTCATAGCATGTTTGACTTCTCATAGCTCCCCAGTTGCTCTGATCTTGCCTTCCTCCTCAGCTGGGACTTGAGTTAGCTTAGGTCTTCTGAGCATGTTGAAAATATTTATTGTTTGGTTCATTAATTATTCTGTAAGCCTTGACTTTGCAGCCTATGTACACTTATGGCAACACATAAATAATAAAGAAGTTATTATTCTTTATATACAGCATATATGGCTGCTTAAAAAATATTCATGTAGTTGCAATATTATTCTTTTAAATTTCTTATGTTGCTTTGTCTAGCTATATATGACAGTATAAAATTTGGTTTAAGCCATTTTCATAAAATGTAAGCCATTCCAATGTAAAACCTGTGAAACTTCATAAATAATATTTCTGAGTTTTAGTAATTGAAGAAAGAAGAAGGTAAAATTTATCTTATTTTCCCATTTCTTATAATGTGACAAATAAAGAAAATACAAAGCAATATTTGCAATTTCAGCTGTTGCGGGGAACAAATTGGAAGTATGATACTGAAAACAACTTTCATATGCATGCAGATAGGTACACACATACCCTTCCTGTTACACTGAAATGAGACTATTTCTGGGTGGAATCAGGCAAGCACGACTTTAGGTGAGAAAGACAAAGGCACAACATTTTTTTGCATAAGTCTTCATAAACTGATAACAAGATCAAAATCTGCAAATCAGACTCCAAAAATAATATCTCAAAACTCAAACTCAGAAAGATTGTTCTTTGGTGTCCACTCTCTCACTTCTAAACCATGAGAGAGACACTCAGGGGAAATAGCCTCAGAAAACATTTTATATATTTCTCTCCAGGATAAAAAGGCAACAAGATTTCCAATGCAACGTTAGAGTGAAAATTTCCACACTAGATACTGGTGCATAGAATTTTGGACATACATCAACTAAATAATCAAATGAAGTACAAAGCATTTTGAGTGCAACCTGTCACTACTTACCATCATCCCATAAATATTTGATATACCTGAAAACATCACCTCTTCTGTTTCCTTTGCATTAGGTACACAATGCATTAAACCTAGTTTTTTTAGAATTTAGATATTACTTTTTGTCTTTCTGCATAATATGATGTGCTACATTTTTGAAACAAGAAGAAAATTACCTTCAGAGATTTCAGGCTATATTTAATAGGGTATGTGCTAAATAAGTAAGGATAACATGTCAGTCTGTAGAAAAAAATTCAGTTGGCTGAGCTTTCATTCAGTTTTCATCAAATTCATGTATACAAGCTATGATGAAATATCAGTGAGGATTTATTTTAAAATTCAGAACTTTATAATTAATTTTTATATTACGAAAAGCAAAGTAATTGGTTCAATGCAGAGTAACACAAAGTTAAGTATAACTGACAGTTTTGCAACCAAAAAAACATCTGAATGATAAAACTGTTCAAAATATAGCCTTATATTTTTAAGAGTGTGCACACAGCCCAACATATCAAAGTTCTTTGATATCCAATTTTGCCCTTAACAGTATGTTTGTTCATTGCAACACATCAGAAAAGCTGGACTTTGGAGACGTCTCATTCCACAAAAATAATCCATGAATATGTGCAAATCCATATTTTTTTATGATTAATTATTTCAAGGAAACATGGACTCAAGGGATTTTTAACAAACCTGTTTTTATAGGTGGTTGTAGATGCCTTCTCATATTTTACACTCTAAAAAGACACGCACAAACAAAAAAATCCTTCATGTGTTGAAGCCTGAGCAGTCAGCTGTGAGTTAGGGACTCTGCTGTCACACACCATCCAAAGACTGACAAAACTGGACTTCTAAGGCTTTATGCTCCAAGTTTCCAAAAAGATTTTAAATTAATTTCATAGCACATTTATAAAGTATGTAAATATTACTGCTGCTCAAACGTACAGCAGCAGGAGGCACAGAAAGTTCAACACTTCCTAATATCACTCAAAGACTCTATGATGCAGTCAAGAATTGAATGAAGGTCTCCTGAATCTCTGTTCACAGCAAACAGTTTTGCTTTCATCCGATAATCCCTGACTGCCAGAGGCTACTGCAGGGTGGCCTAAATTAAAGGAACCCTGAGGTAGCGTTAATTTGTGCCATAAGGTCAAAACAGTCTCTATTACCCCAAGGGCTTTGTTAGCACAATGGTGGCATAGTTACTTTTGTTATTTTCTCCCTGTTGCTCAACTGAGCACAGCCTAGATAGTCCTAAACACTGGATGTTGCAGTGTTCAAATTTATTTGCCATTAGAAAGTCTTGAACAACAATTTATACTGATGAAGTTCTGGCTAAGGCTGTTAATGAGTTGTTTATATTTTGTTGTATGTGGCAAGAATGCTATAAAAATAGCTTGTTTCTACACTTTAAAGAATATCTACATTTTTAAAATAAATAACTTAAAAGAAAGTATATTGAACTATTGGCTATTCACCATTCTTTTCTTTATTTTTTTTCTCAAGAATAGTACTTCCAGAATGTTGATAGGAACATAAGTGCTTATAAACAGCAAATAATGAGGTGTATAAAGATAGTTAATTTGAATAGCTGTTCAAAATTTGAACAAATGCTTGTAAACAGTCTTTTGAAATAATTGACCAGCTTCTCCTATATATATTTCAATAGTACATACATGGATGCATGTCAGCATTTATAACATCAGGTTTTGTATATTTATGCATTATCTCATTAACCCATGAAGTGGATTTGTCCCATCTGCCATGCTATTAACTTTATTCATTAGCAAAGATAAATTTAAACGCATTGATTACTTCAAAGATAGTAGTTCGTCTGCAATGCTATCTTCACCATTTGGGGGCAAATCTTGAGTGTCAGCTCCAACTTCAGCACTTGCACTACTTAAAAAGGCATTGATGGAGGGATGAGAAGGAACACTAGGATCTGGCATGAAAAAAACTATATCTATTCTTCACAAAGAGAAAGTAAACCTCTTTCCTAATGTCTCAGTGAATTAAGTTTGGGAATGTGTCCATAAAACCACTGGGTTTTTTTTGTAAGTCTAGTGTACTAACAACAAGCTACAAACCCCAATATCTTGTACATATCAACTACATATTTGCATATTGGCTATCTCAATTTCAAAAATGACTCCTAAGGTAACATCCCCCTTTCCTCCCAAGTCTATTGGGAAATTGTCAGTTTATGGATGGTACTTGCTCTTCTCGCACTCAGGGCATCCATGGATTTAACTTTTCATCTCTGCTTCTCAGAGCCACTCACACAAACTACCATTTCTCTTTCTTCACCATATATCTGTTTCTGTGTATTTTAAATTCTTTATTTATTCTTCTATTTTTATGTATTTTCTGTTTGTAATTACATTCTTCAATTTTGCAATTTAATGTATACGTTTGTTCTCAGTGGGAATTAATTTTGCTTGCTAGGAAGATGATACAACAATATTTCAATGTATTTTTAACTGCATCACTATTTAGGGTTTTGCACAACACATCTTTCTAGACCTGATACTCAGGACAGAACTGGCAAGACAGGCACTCATCTCAGGTCACAGTGGAGTAAACCGCTGCGTTCTTCACATAATGATTGTTGTTGGAAGGGAATCTGGTACAGACACCTCAAAAGTGGGACCACCTATTTTAATGAAATAAGGAATGTTTCAGTAAATTGGGTTACATTTGAAGTTCAGCCATACAAGCTGTCCATTCTTTGTCAGTGGAGAAAGAGATGTATTAAACTACAACCACAATCAACAGATTTCTACTGTCCAGCAACTTCAGGGAATCCCCTTTCAGCACAAAGCCAGATATCAAAATACTAGTTATATGTTCCCTTTACGGCCTAAGATTCTGCCTTTCTTTGTAACAGGAATTTGTTAATACTGTTTTTATATAAGTAGAGGACAGAGGATACTTTTGGATGTTTTCAATGATCACTCACCCATTTCTTTATCCTTCCATCCATTGATACCACCATATCTTCATATTTTGCCTCATACACATTCCTTCTCCCTAAATGCATCAGCAATGAGAGACTTTAAATTTGTATGTCCCCATTGCAGTCTGCTTCAGAGAGATTCTCAGAATGTCCTGTCTTCCCAAGGACAGGATAGACACCTTTTTTCAGGGAAAACTAAAATCTGAATAAGAAGTAAGATAGGAATGATATCAAAACACTCCTAAAATGTAGATAGGGCATTATTTTCAGATCCCATTGAATCCCTCAAGTGTTTTCTAGCCAATTCTTGTTTTGCTTCTCCAGTACTCTGTACTGTGCTAAAATTAGCTGCATCCTTGAAAATCTCATTAAATGTCATTGGATATATTCAAGCATTTACGTGTTTTGATGTTTTGCCTTGTTTTGAGCAGTATAACTTAATCAGCAGTCATGTAGCAACATCCAAGACAAATACAATAATAGCCTTGTGTTCTATTTTTCATTAATTGAGATGGAGCTTACAGTGCCTTCCATTGCACTTGTATTCATTTCTCTTATTTTTTCTGTAAACAAGCACAGAAATAAATTTTTTCATTATCAATGAAATAATTTCTGTAATAATATCAAGCTGCTTTCATGAAATTCCATATGATTATGAAAAACATTGGTATTATATTCAATTTGGAGTCTCTCCTATTCATGTTATGTTGCATTCTTTAGGACTTGGAAGGCTAAGCCCATGATCTATCTTAAAGAGATGCAAATTAGGATTATAGCCAAAAATATGAATCAGGAAATGTGTTACTGAGTGTTGTGAGAATGTCTCCTTTAAGACCTTGAAAAATAATTAAAATATGCTACTTTCATTTTCAGAAATCAGTTGTTAAGTGTTCTATATCAACCAGGAATTTCAGTGTTGAGGCCTTTACATTTTTCTAAGAAAACTCATAATTTGCTATTCAGAAATCCAATCAGTTCTTTCACAATCTCTGTCCAGGCTTCAATTGAGACAGTATTTCAGTAGTAATCCTTGGAATTACTAAGAAAGAAATATTATTCAGCTTTTCCATACACATTCATGACAGTAATAGAATTATAGGTTCCAGGTTGGAAGGAACATCTGGTCTAACCTTTCTTGTAAAAACTGCAGTCTAGACAAGATGACCCTGCATCTTCTTGTAGTGGTTTTGATTTTAGACCT
>VZRE01013962.1:0-26400 GCA_013396775.1 Cephalopterus ornatus
GTCCCCCTGCCCCGCTCCCCGTGAAGCCTCAGGGCCGAGCGGGCGGCTTGGGGCTGAGAGGGTGGCTCTCGGGGGCTGAGAAGGTGTCGCCGAGGGGTGGGAGGGCGACTCGGCCGCTCATCGCCCTCACCGGGGGCTCCAGTACAGCTGTCTGCGGTACAGCTTTTTGCTTTCCTGGAGGGGAGGGTAAAAATAAGTGTCTGGCTCTGGTGTTGGGACCCGCTTCCCTCCAGCCTTGGTGCAGTAGCAGCTTGTACCCCCCTCCGCAGAGATAAGCGTTGTTCCACGCCAACAAACGCTTCCCTGTGCTCCGCGGGCTCCTCCTCCCGGTGTGTCCCGGGCAGCCCGCAGCTCCCGTCCCCTCGGGCGGCTGCCCCGTCCTGTTTCGTCCTTGGCGCTGCTGTTGTCAGCGCGGACCGACTCTGCCGGAGCGTCCTTGGATCCAGTGTCACGGCTGGGAACAGGACGCGGTCCGGGGAGTGAACTGGCACGCCCTGAGCCGGGAGATGTGTTTGCTGTCCCTTGGTGTGAGCGGTACAAGGGAAGGAAAGCCTGGCTGCGGTGGGCAGTGGGGCTGGATCTCCTCCGTGCAAAGGGGAGGGGCAGGGGGGTCTCTGGGATCAAGCTCCTTGGCGTCCAGCCCCGCTCCCAGGACAGTCAGGGACCTGACAGGCAGACTCTGAACTGTTTGCTCTGGACCTCCAAGGAAGCACCAGTCTCCAGTTAAATGACTTTCTTCCCTGGCTGTCCCTTAACTCCTTGTTGGTGCTCAGATAATCGGGATTTGTCTGGGTTGAAAGAGCTTAGGGGAAATAAAAGGTTTAATCTTTCGTATGCAGAGGCCAGAAGGAAGGATTCCGTCTGTTTGGTGTTTTTCAGCATTGAGTTTTACTAATGTAGCAAATTTACCTTCTCTTCTTGGCTCTGTTTTGAAATGTTCAGTAGCGTTCCTGCCCTCTGCATCAGCTGAGGGAGAGGATCATCCACCTCACTTCTGATTCCTTTTTGGTGGTGTTCATTGGAGGCTGAAGGATTTGGGGAGGATTGAGAGCCAAGCCTGTACAGAGAACGGGGGAAAACAATTTGGGAAGGGAGGTGTGGCAAAGCCTGGTTTTCCTTCAGTGCGACGCCCAAAACCTCGGCTTCGGTATTTTGTGTGACAAGGTTTTCAGCAGGCAGGCCGTGACCGAGTGGTTGGTGCTGTTCAAACCACAAGGAGAATCACCTGCTGCGTTTCTGTTTGAGTCACCCAAGTCTTGTCTGGTTATTTGTTTCCCCGAGCTGATGGAGGAACAAGTGGCGTGGGTGGTGGTGAGGCAGAGGGAGCTGGTGGCTCTCGGGGGCTCTGTACCTGCTGTGAGCACAGGTCTGGCCTCCTACACTTTGCAGAGTGACAGCTGTGCTCAGGGGCTGCTCCCGGCCCTGGCTGCCCCTCCCTGTGTGTTTGATACAAGTTGGGATAATGTTTTTAGCTCGAGTGTTTCATCGTGCAGCTTAGGAATATAATATGGGAGGGAAAATTTCACCCTCCACCCTAATTCTGTGTATTCAGACAGTTGTTCTTGTGTTGTGTCAAGATGTGTTGCTATGAGGAAAGGCTGAGAGAGCTGCAGGAGTTCAGCTGGAGGAGAGGAGGCTCCAGGGAAACCTTAGAACCTTTTCCAATGCCTGAAGGGGCTCAAAAAGAGCTGGAGAAGGACTTTGGGCAAGGGCCTGGAGGGATGGGACAAGGGGGAATGGCTTCCCACTGCCAGAGAGCAGGGTTGGATGGGATATTGGGAAGGAATTCTTCCCTGTGAGGGTGGGGAGGTCCTGGCACAGGCTACCCAGAGAAGCTGTGGCTGCCCCATCCCTGGAAGTGTTCAAGGCCAGGTTGGATGGGGCTTGGAGCAACCTGGGCTAGTGGAAGGTGTCCCTGCCCATGTCAGGGAGCGGGACTGGATGAGCTTTAAGGTCCCTTCCAACCCAAACCTTCTGGGGTTCCGTGACACTACAGAGCTTTTCAGTAATGTCACCCAAACTCATGTTTAGTGAAGTGCTGTTGAAGGTCACTGTTGTTGCGGGCTCGTGCTGGGTGTGTCAGGGGTTGGTTCCTTGCTCTTCATCCAGGGCAGTTGTCTGTGACACAGCCTGTCATCGTGTGCCTGAGCAGTTCTAAGCACGAGCACAGAAGTGGAAGAGAACTCAAACATTTCGGCTTTATCCTGGTATTGAATGTAGTTTGAGTTTGCGTGCCTTTACCACTTAATTCCTTTTTGTACAGGTGTTTTCAGCTGTGGTGTTTTTTCCCATATCCCTGGGAGTTCCAGGCTGGATTAGATTGGGCTTGGAGCAACCTGGTCTAGTGGAAGGTGGTGTCCCTGCCCTTGGCAGGGGCTGGAACTGGATGATCTTTAACCTTCCAACCCAAACCCTGCTGTGATTCTGTAGTGGTGTGTACAAAGCTTTGCCTTTTCTGCTGAAGCTTTCTGGGGTGAGAAGGTGTTCTGCAGATCCTATGGGTGGTGTGCCCATGGGGCAGAGATCCAGAGAGCCTCACGTCATTCCCAGTGTGTCCAAGACTCCTGGAAAGCAAGGCTGCCTTTCTCGGGGTGAGCTGTGCAGGGCTGAGGCTCTGCTTTTTAACTTCAAACCCCTGTGAAGCTGAGCTGTTGTGTTTGATGTGCAGCGGCTGCACATCTTTCTCTGCGGAAGCTGCTGCTCCTCTGTCCTGGATGCTCAGAGGTCGGTAATTAAAACAGACCGAGGGCTTTCTGAAGGTGAAGTTTTGGAGCACTGCCTGAGAAATGTGCTGATCTCGCCCGGCTTCTGCAGCCCTGAGAGGAGCAGCTTCAAACAGGATTTCTGCTTGGGGAATTTCCAGGTTTATTTCTCTTCAGACCCTTTGGCTATAAAGAGGGAGAGAAAGGTTCCTGTGCACACTGTGGCACTGTGCCTCTGCCTGAATTGCTTGGGCCCCACTGGCTCGTATTTAGACCATCTGGGCAATAGCACAAGGGGTACACTTTGGAGAAGTGCCGGAGCATGTGAAGGTGGATGCTTGTATAGGAAACACTCAGTGGCCTCAAGCCTTGTGGGGAGTTTACTGCTGCCTTTATAATGTCCTTGATATTAACTGGGAGCAGTCACTTGAATTTGCCTCCCTGCAGAGGGGAAACCTGAACTCCTGTGTTTAGCAGTTGTGCCTTTTCAAGTATTTTCTCCCAAAATACCGATGTGGCACTGATGTCTGGAGGCACAGCTGGACACACACAGCCAGATGCTGGGCATTCAGCTGAAGGGCTGCAAGCCTGGGACTCTCATCCCAAATGTGCAGTGTCATGCCACATGTGATGCATTCCCTGAACACAGAGGGAGGCATCCAGTTGCAAATCCTGTCTTTGCTAAGGATCTGGCTGGTGCCCTGCAAAATGTGAGGCTGCAGAGGCTGTGACATTTGAGCAGGCAAGGGAACGTTGCTGAGAAGGAGAAAGAGAGATGGTGGGTCACTTGATGTGTAGCATCCTTGTTTCAGTCATTTTCTTCAAACTATCTGAGACTCCTGACAGAGAGATGGATACATGGCAAGCTTGGGAACTGACATACCACAAAATATTCCTTGGATCTTTAAAACCTTTCTGAGAACTTCAGGTTTTATGTTAAGATAGCATCTCTTATCTTTATAAATCTGGAAATTAGTAAACTTTGGGTAGTAGATGGGAAAGAAATCCTTAATTTCCCTGCTAAAGTTTGTTAGAGGAGACTCCAGTAGTTTGCTGGGACATCTCTGTACAAACAGAATTGCTTTGCTTGACTTGCTGAGGAGTCACATCACGGGATGGGAATGAGAGTGTGTGGCCTGTGCTATTCTATATGTGCCTGAAACAGTCTTAAGGACTAATTCCCACAGGGAATGTGCTCCAAATCTTTTGGGCTCAGCTTAAGGCAGAGTCTGTTGCAAAAATTTGATTTAGGAGCCTGTTGTCATTTCTATTGCCAAAATTCCTGCTTAAAGAGTAGCTGCTCTTAGTGAGGGTGTCTTGCTGCTGCTACTCCAGTGTTTTCCTGGGCAATTGGAATTCCAGGCCAGGGAGTCCAAGGGCAAGGCTGATGAGATACCTACAGGAGGCCAAGTGTCTTGTGTAGCAGCAGGTGATTCCTGGGGAGCCAAAGGCGAGGTGTGTGCCATGCAGGGGAGTGGCTTTCCCTTGTCCTGCTTTAAACTCAACTCACATTCCTGCAGATTTTATTGCGTTTGCTGTGAGAGGGATTTTTCAGTCGCTGCTTTAATAGTTACAGAGCGGTCTGGCTTAGCTCTGCTTTAAATTTTAGGTGTGGTTTGTTAAAGAATTGACTCCTGCAAAATCAGTTGGTTCGTTTCCAGGGTTCCCAGGCTACTTTAAAGTGCCTGGTTTTTCCTCCCTGTTGCCTGTGCCTTGTGCATGACAGCTAAAGCTGCCCTGATCCAAGGGCAGCCTGTGCTGCTGGGTTGTTCTGTCGCGGTCCTGGAAGAGGGTGGATATTTAGGCACTGATGGATGCCGTGCTGTGAAGGGAGCCAGTAAAAGGGACAAGGTTTGCCTGTCACCAGCGTGCGGGTATATCCACTCAGCTCTGCGCTCTTCACGTTGTGGGTGACACCTGTAAAGCCTTCCGCTGGGTTTGTTGCCTCTTGAGGAGGCACTGAGCAAGGTTTAGTTCCCATCTTAAGGTGATCTGTGTTTTGTGTGTCCTTCCTTCCAAATTTATGTTCTCTAGAAGAGGTTTTTAAGCCCTTTGCTCGCTGGAAAAGAGAACCTCGACACCGTTGCTGATGACACGCAGGATGGTGCCTGTTCTGGAAAATGGTGTAGCTGCCAGCTGAAGTTTTGGATGTTTTCTGCCCCAGGCAGAACCTGGAGCTGGTCTGGCCTGGAAACCCCTCTGCTTTTGTGCCTGTGGAGCAGCCAGGAGCGAGTCAGGGCTGGGTCACCCCTGTGCCTCCCAGAGCTGCTGGGTGCTGTGCAGCCCAGAGGCTCTGGGGGTGTGAGTTACGGGGCCACAGCACCTCTGATTCTGTAGCTTTGCCTGGTTTTTAAAACACAAGGAAAAACTGTGAAAGGTCTGTAATTTCTCCTTTCTCTTTCTAGCTACTCTTACCTACGACACCCTCAGGTTTGAATATGAAGACTTCCCTGAGACCAAAGAACCCGTCTGGATCCTCGGCCGGAAATACAGTGTTTTTACAGGTATTTTCATGGGCAATGCAACGTTCTGACGCTCCAGAGCACTTTGTTAGTGTTGCACTTGGGTTTTAACTGCCAGGTTTCTGTCTGTCTGGCCATTTCTGTGGACTCTGGAATATTTCTGTGCAGAAAGTTACCGTATAGTAGTTACTGGGACGTGTCATGAGGGCTGGATGGTGGAGGCAGGGGGAAAGAAGGTGGTTTGCCTCTTCCTCAGAGGAAAGAAGATGCTTCTTTACAATTTGCCTGGGGCTTTAGTGTCTTTGGGTTGATTGCAGCTGTTTTGGGGGGAAAAAGGAAGTTTTTTTTGCACCACAGCACTGCCTTGCTCTTCAGCCAGGCTCTGCCTCTCTGGGCATGCAGACTGTGAGGAGCAGATGCTGCTGTCCTTAGGGAGGGTGAGTGGGAGGTGGGTTTGGCTGTGGTGGTGCCACCCTCACGTGTGTGCCTTTCGATGCTGAACACCTTTCAGAGAAGGAAGAGATCCTGTTGGATGTGACCTCTCGGCTTTGGTTCACCTACAGAAAGAACTTCCCTGCTATTGGTACGTACTGTGGAGGAGTCTAAAGACGTCCTGGAAATGACCATAATCCGGTTATCCCTGACAAAACAGTCCCCACAAGCGTGACATCATTTCCATTCATAAGAATCTGGAATGTACTTCATTTAATTGATTGGACAGACTTTTGCTTATCTGATAACGAGAATTCCTCATCCCCTTGGGCATGAGGGATAGCAGTGGTTTCAAGACGGACACAGGGAGGAGTTTGGGAAGCCTGCTCTATTTTTATGCAACTTGGGAAGATGTCTGTGCTTGATGCTCATCACATCCTACATCAGTCTAGTGTGAAATATTATTGAATAATGGTCTTGGGCCTGAAGTGGATTAAAATTATGAAAGCTAGAGATATGATATGGAAATTGCTGCTTTTGTGCATCTGCTCTAGACTGTGTGTGGGGTGTTGTTTGTGTGGGGGGTTTTAAATGCCTGAAGTGTGTTTTACACACAGGAGCTGTAGTGATATGGGAAATTTTTTCCAGTGAACTCGAAGGAGGATGTCTTGGTTCCTTAAGATGTTCTACATGGCCTCTTCTGGGGTTTAGTTTTGTGTTCTGGGTGCAAGGTGTATCAGAAGAGATCTAAGAGCAGGCAAATGGGATTCCAGGCCCCACCCATATCCCCCTTCTGTCTGTGCCATCCCCAGCAGTCAGTGGGGAAGGGATATGGCTCAGGTCTGGAAAAGAGACTTCTCGGTAACTGGTCCTTCTGGCTTGTGCTGTTCTTTCCCTGCTGGGAAACCCTCTGCCTCACAAGCCCTGAGACGTCTTTGATGCAGTTTAATTCCTTTAAATTCATGTTTGTGCACCACAGTTAAACACGTATTTGAGACTGAAGGGTTAGCACATGTTGAACTGGCTCACAGACACAATTGGGGTTTTGTGAGTCATTAAAGGCTGTGGGGCAAAGGCAAACACCATTTACTGAGTCATTTCCCATTTACAGAATAAATATTATTTGCATATATACAGTAAACCTTTTTTAGTATTTTTCTTCTCCCAGTCATCCCTGTTGTTGTTTGTCACTTCCCTCTGTGCTTGCCCACTTAAATATTGTAAGGGTTAGGGGACTGTCTAATGCTAATTTTGTAAAGCATTATCATTCTTGGAAGTTGTATATGTTATAAATTACTGGTGAAATCATAGAAGACAGCTGCTGAACATCCAGATGTTGATCAAATAGCTCTCTGCGTGATTTTTCTCCCTGTGCAGAGTAGTTGTTTAAGACTAAAAGACAGAAGCAGCATTAGAAAGACTTCTGGCAGCTGTGCCCAGGCACAGCTGGCTGTGTGCTCGTGAGACAGCTCACCTGCTGTCGTCACACTGAATGTTCATCTCTATTTTTTGTAGTAATAGCCAGAACTGCAGTGGAGGAGCAGCAGTTTCCTTTGGAAGGTCTGGCAGGGAAATGCTTCCAGCCTTGAGGCCTTTGTCTCAGACTTTCCAGTGTGAGCTAATGCCCAGTTTATTCTCCAACATGATGTAGGATGTATCTTTTTTCCATTGCTGGGGTGGTGGTTTTTTTTTTTGTTGTTTTTTTTTGTTTGTTTGTTTGGGTTTTTTTGTTTGTTTTTTTTTTGAATGGTGTCTTTTTTTTTGGCCTAACTGCACTGTTCACTTTGGAATCTTGGCCTGTCATTGCTGCTTCTTGAGGAATTCCTTGACACTGATTTGGTTTGCGTGTTGAGTTGCCTTCTCAAGCTGAGGATTGCAAGAGTCACCTGCAAGAGGCACCTCTGTGTAGAACTGTCTCTGAATCGGGCTGTGAGTCTGCAGCCAGGCTCAGGGGCCACTGTGCTCCTGAGAAATTCATCTCTCTCTTAGGTTGTTTGGATTGCCCTTGGAAGTTTTTTGCCCTTTCAGTTAGCGTTTGAGGGGTTTGTTTATTTGCTTTTAAGGGATGCCATTAAATCACTCATTGTTAACCACAGCCTTGGGTGTGTGAGCTAAGCTGGTCCTTATTCCCTGCCTGGTGTCTCTGTGAGCCTGCTGCCCACGCAGACTCACTGTGCCTGCGTTTCTCTCCCTCTTGGCACTGTTTTCCCCTTCATTCCGTGTTTATTCTCTGTCCTCGTTTGCAGGAGGCACCGGTCCCACGTCGGACACCGGCTGGGGCTGTATGCTGCGCTGTGGCCAGATGATCTTTGCTCAGGCCTTGGTCTGCAGGCATCTGGGAAGAGGTAAAACCAGCCCTCACTTGACTTCCAGGGCCGTGTGCTCCCACCAGTGCAGCATTTTTAAAGACAGAGATGACAAGGGCAGATGACAGAAGGGAATTGCTGTGAGGGCTCTGTAATTTTCTCTTCAGTCTTTTAAAGTTCAGGGCTGTTGGGAGAGCAGTCTGGTTCATCAGGTTTTTCCCTGTTTTCTCCAACTCTATCTAGATATTTGTGGTTTTGGGGGGTTTGTTGCTTGCTTGTTTTTCTGTGGATGATACTCCTTTATGCCAGCTGTGAGAATGCTTTCTGTCCTTTTAAAATTAGTCCTTTACTGTCGGGAGTGCCTCAGATGCCTAATAGTAAGATAACAAGATGAAAATCAGGTCAGTTGGTTGATGCACAGGAAGAGAACTGTCGCTTGCAGCCTCTAGTTGCTAACAAATACCATGCTTTGTTTCATATATCCCATTTTCTGACTTAGACTGGAGGTGGATAAAAGGGAAGAGGCAGATGGATAATTACTTCAATGTTCTGAACGCCTTCATTGACAAAAAAGACAGCTACTACTCCATTCACCAGATAGGTAAGAGGAAAGAAATGCTTAGAAGTAGCAAATGGAGTAAGGAAGGATCTCACCTCGATACAAACTTTCCTGAAAAATAAAAGAGGAGCAGCCTGTTCCAGTGTTTCCTATGGGGTGTCAAGGTACCCATAGCTCCAGAGAACAGAGCTCGGGTTACAAGGGTGGTCTGGTGATCAAACACTCTGTGTAAAGCTTCTTCTGAGGCAACACTGCCCTTTGAGCTTCTGTGCTGCCGCATTTAGGGGAAACTATTTGCTTTAGAGTCCTTCAGGATGTGCTTCTCACCCCCACCTACGCGAAGATACCCCACGATAGGGTAGATTCTGCTGATTCAATGTTTCCAAGTGAGAATTCTTCCCTATTTAATACAGGCCTGTTGAGGAAGGGATGCAGTGTGGGTGAAATTACTTACTGATTTTTTTTTTTCCCTTGTGCTGCAGCCCAGATGGGAGTTGGAGAGGGAAAATCCATAGGCCAGTGGTACGGACCAAACACAGTCGCGCAGGTGCTCAAGTAAGGGCTGCTTTTTTTCCTTTTGCCTGTTGAACCAGGCAGTGTGGGGTCATTTGGGGTGGGGTACCTGAGCCCACAGGGTTCTGCCCCGTGTGCAGGAGCGTGGGCTACCTTTAATAACACCCTCTCACCTCTCACTGTTCTCCCCTTGTGTTGGTACACGAGCAGGTAGTTCCCTGGAATAGGCTGGGATTGCCTAAAGGCAGCTTTCCCAGGTCAGGGCATAGGCTGAGTTAGCCCAGGCTCTGGTACAGGTGGTCAGGAGATAATGTATGGGAAGTCAGAGGACTTTTATTTCACTTACTACTTCTAATGCTGTCTCACTTTCTGATAACCAGCAGCTAAGGAATTTCACTTGGAGATTGTATCAGGGCTCGTGTACTTAGTAGCTGCTGAGGGACAGATTCCCAGGTGTGATCCCATTTGCAACCTTGTTTATTCTTTATTCTTCAGGCAGTAACAAAGTCTACAACTCTGTCTGTATCAAAGCACACTTCATGGCATAATTGATTACCGCAACCTCTCCTGATGCAGTTTCTCCTCTCTGCTACACCACCACCTTTGTCTTGTAGCTGTATTAATCCTTCCTTTACCTATTTGCTTTTAATTTTCCCGTAGAAAACTCGCAACTTTTGATACGTGGAGTTCCCTGGCGGTACATATAGCCATGGACAACACAGTTGTGATGGAAGAAATCCGTAAGTACCACACAGAGGTAGGATGTGGTGTATCCTCTGGCAGTAGCAAGCCAGAAAAAAGCTGGAGAGCACAACAAACATGAAATACATGTTCTGTCTTAAATTCTTCCCTGTGAGGGTGGTGAGGCCCTGGCACAGGTTGCCCAGAGAAGCTGTAGCTGCCCCATCCCTGGAAGTGTCCAAGGCCGGGTTGGAGGGGGCTTGGAGCAACCTGGGCTAGTGGAAGGTGTCCCTGCCCACGGCAGGAGGTAGCACTGGATGAGTTTTAAGGCTCCTTCCAACACTCACCATTCTGTGGTCTGTGAAAGCTATGGCCAAGCATTCTGAAACGAGGTGAGAATTGCTGGTCTAGGGCAAGGAGGGCCTTGTTTGACTTTTGCTTCATCTGGTAAAGACTCTGGCTTGGCATAGTGTCCTCTGGATCTGGAGAGAAGCTTTGCTGACCTTCAGACAGTAAGTGGGAGCTGCTTGGATGGCAGTATCAGACTTGTTTATGGCCACAAGTAGCAAGCAGTAAATGGCTGCTTCCTCTCTCATATAATGGGTAGGATGTCTCTGCTATTAGGCAGGGTAAGAAAACTAGAACAGATCACTGAAGGGGAAAGAGAACAAAACTGGCAGGGGGCAGGGATAAGAAGGGAGTCCATCTCTAGAGGAATCTCATCATTTTTAAGGAGTGTTCACTCGTGGTCTCTTTTTTTTTCCCTTTTTTTTGTTTGTTTGTTTTTTGGTGCATCCTGCCCACAGGCTGGCTCTGGAGCCTCGGCAGGTCTTGGTGCCCTTCCTGAGCCTGCCTGCTCAGGCTGCAGCCCTGTAGTAATGAAAACGGAGTGCCTGCATTGCTGGTTGCTGCAGCCCTGCATGGCCCTGGCCTCACCAGCCCTTCCCCTGGCTTGCTTTAGGCCAGCTCCTGAGGCAGGGAGCTCGCCCAGGACAAACCTTGCAGTGTTTCTGCCAGGGCAGTGCTCTGGAACGGCGGGTACAATGCTCTGGTGAGTGCTGGAGCTGGGGCAAGCTTACAGGTGAGGTTGTGGCAGGCATCCTTTAGTCTTCTTGGGTGCCACAGAGCCAAAATCAACTACCAGGAAATTTATCCCTGGAGTGCAGGACAATCACTTTACAAAGCTCAATCTCTTGTCAGGTAGCTCAGCTGGATCTGACTGAGCAGTGCCTGTCTGACCTTAGCTGAAGGTACATGCTGATGCCCTTGGCTTAAACAAGGGCCAATTTAAAAACAGAAATTGGATTTATCTTTCATCTTAAGCCTGAAAACATCACTTCTAGAGCTGAAGCATGCTGGCTGGGAGGCTTGGGTGTCCTGCTGCAGGCTCTGTCTGTGTGGCACTGGCTGTTCAGCACCGACACTGCTTCGAGCGACATGTCTGTACCGCTTGTCATGGGCAGGGCATGTGTGTCTGTTTTCCTCAGATGTGGATCATAATGTACCTGTACAGGGCCTGAAAGTCACTGTGTGAGTGGGTCTGATGTGTTACGTGTCTGTAGGTTTGTGTTAGATACCCTGTTCCCCAGATATTGACGATAGAAGTCATGTTTAATACATCCGTTAATTTGGTCACTGATACGGTTAAGCCAAAGGTTCACAGGAAATGCCTTTTGCTACAGCATTGAAGAAACACCCACCTTTATCCCTTCTGAGTCACTCTTCCATCTAAAAGGGGCTCTCAGCTGGGCACTGGAGGATCTTGTGCATCAGAAACGTGATGAGAATCCAAGGCAGTACCTGACAGCAGGAGAGGTGTCACGTCAGATCTGTTGGAATATGTTTGCAGTAAATGCTTTGGATCCAGCTGGGAAGCTTTAGGCAGGTTCTGCTACGCTGTGCCACCACAGCACTGCAAAGCCTGCCAAAGAGCAAGGTGAATTTAGTCTGTGCCAAGCTCTCTGCTGCTTAAACTGGAGCTAAATATGTTCACACCACAGCGCAGGGTTGCCAGGTGCTTTGCCTGATGAGGAGACCTGCAGTGACACCCCATGCAGCAACAGCCCTGGATTGGCAGCTGATTTCAGATCATCAGGACAGGCTACTGCAACAAAAGTAGCAAAAAAACCTGTTTTAATAGGAAAAATCACTACAAATAATGACTTAGTTTCCTCAGGACCTCTGGTAACTATGTCTGTGCATGAGATGCACACATACACCTTCTCCCCTCTTGAGGGACAGTATAGGGAGAAACTGCAGACTTCCATGCAGATTGTCTTTCCTCCTGAGGCTTTAGATCAAAGTCGTATTTATTCTAAATTTGGGTGTAACATCGCCCTTGTTCAGCTGGGTTTGAAGCTCTCAGTAGTGAACAAACACCAAGGTGAAATGGCTGGTGATTAAGGTGTTTGTTTACATTGTGTCCTACCTGCTAGAGTGTCCTGGCATTCAGTTTAGGCCAAGAATAAATTAAATGAGCCTCTGGCATTTTGTCTAATTGCCTTGGCTTCGTGATTAAATTGCCGTGGGTTTCTTTGGGGTTTAGGGTTTTTTTTTTCACACACCCAGCAAATAATGAAATTGGCCAGTGAGACAGGTAAGCTTGGAGTTGTTTCTGGACCAGAATTTACATAACCTGTGTGCATTGCAGCCTGGCTGTGTGTTTGTCAAGCCTGTAGAATGAGGATGCAGGGTGCTTATGTCATGTGTATGCCCCGAGGAGTTCTGCTGCCCCATATCTTAGAGGCAAAGCTTAAGCTGAAATTGCAGAGTTCAATGACAATCCTGCTTTAGGTCTGTGAAGAAGCTGCTGAATGATCCCCAGCAAAATTTGTGAAGGTTAAAACCTTTAGGAAACTTCAGTGAACTTAGGAAAATTATAACTACTCTAGACAGATGCCATGTTTGTATCTTGCTACAGCACTTAGTTACAGGTGAACATTTCCTGCGTTAAGCCATAACACTGTCCTCATTCAGTTCATTCATATCCTCTATGAATTCCTCTGGAGTTGGACACTCCAGACTTTTCTCTTTCTGCCTACAAGCTTTGTGAATTCAGGGCTGTTGCCTGACAACCTAATCAGCTCATCCATCACCTTGTTGGCACAGGTGCTTGCTCACCCTGTGGAAGAAGTGGCATTTTCGCTGCCCAGCAGATGGTAGCTGTGAGTACAACGTGCTCTGGCACAGACTTGGTGTGAGCTTGGCTGAAAGTCTGAGCCCTTCAGCAGCCCTGCAGGGAGTACACACATCACAGAGTCCCAGCACTGGGCCTCTTCAAGCTTTTCTTGTTGTTTTTAAGTGCTGTAGGCTTTTGGAAAATAGCAATTGTTGATCAGAACTTGACTAGGATGACTCAAGCTCTGGAAACGGAGGTGATTCCTGATGCTCTCTGCTCCTGTTCCCTTTCCATAGGGCGGCTGTGCCAGTCCAACTTGCCGTGTGCTGGAGCTGCAGCATGTCCTGCCCTGGAGTCAGACGTGCTCTATAACGGGTACCCAGATGAACCAGGGGTTAGAGACAGGCTTGTGCTGTGGAAACCACTGGTGCTGCTGATACCTCTCCGCCTTGGGCTCACAGAGATCAATGAAGCCTATATTGAAACACTAAAGGTAGGGGGTCTGGAGCTGAATTCCTGGTGGGGTGATGTCTAAGGATCCTGTTGTGAATTAAGTGATTACTCAGAAGTAATTGTCCTATTTGCAAAAGAAAAATGTGTTGAGGGACAGCCTGCGTCAGAGGTCAGGATACAGGTTCTTGTAGGCTCTAGTCAGGAAAATGGGGTGGGGCTTGGGGACTTGTGCCTGTTTTAAGTTGCTTTTTTTTCTTTTGAGGATTTTACTTCACAGCTTGGTCTCAGTGTTTAGATAGCACCACCCTGCTGAAGCCTTTGTTCAGCACAACTATACCCTGCTTGGTGGTAATCTGAGTGTTGGTTAATGCAGTGTTGGACACTCCCTGTGGCTCTGAGGCTGGAGCTGGTGCTGCAGACTGAGGCCAGGAGCTGGCAGGCAGTTGCAGGTTGGAGTACTGAGAAGCTGCAGAATTTAGGGTGTGCACAAGACAGGGTGCACATTGTCTTGCAGTCCTAGTGCTGGCAGGCTCTGAGCTGTGTGGGTAAGACAGCTCCAGATTCCTGTGAGGTTACTTCCCTTATCTCAGTAGAATGTGCTAGGGTGCTGCAGGTGGATAAGGAACTTAAACTGTTTCCTGAATGATCGGTCCCTCCCAAGAGAACTGTTGCAACCTGGTGACAGCTCCAGGGATGTTGTCGCTGACTCCAGCAGAGCCAGGACTTGCCCGTAATGAGTCCTGGAGTAGTGCAGCTTCTTCCATTTGGTCCACCTGTGTGTTCCTGTCAGCAGTTAGATGTGTTTTTGAGCTGCTTCTGTGCTCCTAGAAGGCCCTGTGTAGTAGCCCTCTACCTTCCTGACGGAGCTTCTCTCCAGAAATGGCTGGTTTTGCTGCTAGAGTTGCAGATTCTCCATGTCCCTGTCCATCTTTCCCACTGCATTTTTGGATGTTTGCCTTTGTTCCCAGCTGCTGTCTCACTGTCTGTCAGCTGTGTGTTTTCTGTGTTGCTTTTCCAGCACTGCTTCATGATGCCCCAGTCCCTGGGAGTGATCGGAGGGAAGCCAAACAGTGCTCACTACTTCATTGGCTATGTAGGTGAGTGCCCAGAGGACTGCAAAGGCTGTCCAAGCATCTCCCCCCGCTGTTTGTGGGGGTGCACAGCTCTCCTGCTTGACCTGTGGGGCGTGCTGCAGGGTTTTCCTTCCCTGCTGGAAGCATGGAAGGCTGCTGTGGGCTGAACCTCTCACCTGAGTCACGTAGATTTGAGCAATGGCCATAAACTGCCACTGTATAACACTGAATCCTGTCTGTAAGAGGAGTGCGTAGAACCTGAGTTCAGAACTGACTTCCCTCTGGGGCCTGGCTGGATATAACTGTCCTTTCTTTAGGTGACCCTTCCTCAAACCCTACAAACTGTCATTACTCTCCTCCTTCCCTCTGTTTTTCTCTCTGCCTGAGACCTCAGGTTACTTGTGCTTTTAGATTTCTGGGGTGCACTTGAGCTTACTGAGGACCCGGGAAGGGCTGAGCAGGGACAGTACCCAAACAGTGCCTGTACCTCAATCCCAGGGTTTGCTGTGGAGTGGTCACTGTGGTTCTGGCAGCTGGCTCTGTGCCTGGCTGAGAAGCATTTGGGGAAGTGGCTGGAAGCAAGTTGTCCCCAGAATGTGACTTCCTCTGTGTGGTTATGAGAGCTGGCTCTGCCCTTGCTATTCCTCTTTGTATCTCACTGCTTCTCAGAGACCAAGCTTCTGGTGTGGTTCTTCCTGTTGATGTGTCCTTGCCTCTCTGTCCAGGTGAGGAGCTCATTTACCTGGATCCCCACACCACGCAGCCGGCGGTGGAGCCCGGTGACAGCGGCTGCCTCCCCGACGAGAGCTTCCACTGCCAACACCCTCCGTGCAGGATGAGCATCGCCGAGCTCGACCCCTCCATCGCCGTGGTGTGTTCCTGTTCCCCATCCCCCAGGCAGCGGTGTTGGGGTCCCTCTGTTCCACAGCTCTGTCCTTCCCCAGGGAACTGGCAGAGGCAGTGGTGATGGGCTGGGCACTCTGCAGTGCTGTGCTCTGGTCAGGTGCTGCCCTGGGTTTCGGTGACAAGCAGTAAGGCAGCTCCTTGTGTGGGAAGCTGTCCCAAGGAGGTTCCCCCTTGCATGGCAATTAAATGCCATTCCTCCTGGGGCTGTGTCCTTCTCTCAGGTTTAGTGTGGGCTTTGATTCCTGTCTTGATGGGCAGATCTGCAGCCATTCCTGAATCCATATGAGGGTGCATTGTGGCTTGTTTTCTGTTGAACCTGAGATGCCTGCCCTTTGCTTCCACGGGGATTGTGTCTCCTGGTTTTCCTTCTGCAGTAGAGCAGCCATTAATGATTCCAGCACTTGGATAACCTGGTCACATCCAGCCTTTGGGGAGTGTTCACTTAACACAGGGAAGTGTCATGCATGGTTTTAAAGCCAGGCAGCTGGGTGTAGATAAGTGTTCACAATCTTGATCATGTTGCTTGACGTTAATACAGGGCCTTATGTCTGAAATGATCAATCTGAAATATAGCAGGATAAAATCTTTTTCTCTTTTTTTCAGGGCTTTTTCTGCAACACAGAGGCAGACTTTAATGACTGGTGCCAGCAAATCAAAAAGGTTTGTGTTTATAGATCTGGTCAGACATTGGAACAGGCATTCCAGGGAAGGGGTGGAGTCACCATTCCTGGAAGTGTTCAAAGGCATGTGGATGTGGCACCTGGGGACATGGATTAGTGGTGGTGTTGACAGTGCTGAGTTAACAGTTGGACTCAATCTTTGAGGTCTTTTCCAACCTTAATGAGTCTGATTCTATTAATACTAAAAGGAGTACCAGGTATTGTCTTGTTTCCAAACCACTGCACAGAGATCATGTTCTCAGCAGCATGATCCCATTTTAAAGCGTATTAAAATAGTTTATTAAACTACCAAAGGGAGCATAGCTCTGAAATTCTGTTCATGACATGAGTAAGATTTGAAAAAAACACTCTTCCAGCTGCAGTGAAGTCCCAACAGATTGTTATTACCCCCTAAACAGCACCAGGAGGGCAGAGCTGTTGGTTCTCATGGCTCTGCTCTGTCTCCACAGCTGGCCCTGGTCAGAGGAGCGCTGCCCATGTTCGAGCTGGTGGAACGCCAGCCCTCACACTTCTCCAACCCTGACGTCCTGAACCTCACACCAGGTGAGGCTGCGCAGGGAGGGAGGGAGAGCTCGGGGTGAGCCGGTCCCTTTGGTTTTCTGGAAATCTTGTGAAGTTGCACAGTGGTTTCTAATATGTTCCTGTTCATCCTGGAGTTTGATCTGGAGTTCCTGGATCAATTGATCTGGGTTTTTTGGCTTTCAACTAGTGGTTTGCAGATCCCATGGTGTCTCAGGATGATTTTTAGAATGATTCTGTGAATGGTGATGGTGACTGAGAAGAAGAAAAATCAAGCTCACAGGCTGTCACAGCAATGTGAATCTATGATTTCTTAAGGGATGCTTGGAGAAATCAAAAGGGTCTGTTGAAAAGACTGAAAACTGAGTTATTATGTAATGAAAATAGTCCAAGACAGGACTGGTCGCACTTGGTTCCAGCATAAGGCACTCGTTCCTGGCATGTACCACTGCCAGTGTGAGAAGGAACAACTGCTGGCCACTAATCTTGACTGTCAGGCTCTGCTTATCTTGTTCATAACATGCACAAACATTGCAGGAGATGAGAGCCATTGGCAGCTTCTGCCAAGAGCTGTGAGTGTGTGTGTGGGTAAACCCACCCTGTCACCAGGCACCAGGCTGCCTCCTGGGACTGCACCCTGTGCTTCTTCACTGTCTCTCTCTCTGTAGCATGAACTTTGAAAGCCTTCCTTATCACACTGTCCTTTGCTGGAAGAGTGCTTGATTCCCTTAAACTGCCAGTTGATCCTTGCCTGTCTTAAACTGTCTGCAGTTGTTGCCTTTCCTACTCTTAAAAATGTTTTTGTAGTGGACTGCTTGTCCTTATTCCTCTTCCCTGGCTTGTACAGACTCTCCCTTCTGCCATGGCCATTCTGTGTTGCTTAGTCCTGTCCCTCACTAGGAGGAGCAATTGAAGTCGGAGCCTGTTCCAGTGCCTAAAGGGGCTCCAAAAGAGCTGGAGAGGGCATGCAGTGACAGGACAAGGGAATGGCTTCAGACTGCCAGAGGGCAGGGTTAGATGGAATAGTGGGAAGGAATTATTCCCTGTGGGGGTGCTGACACACTGGCACAGGCTGCCCAGAGAAGCTGTGGCTGCCCCATCCCTGGAAGTGTCCAAGGCCAGGTTGGACGGGGCTTGGAGCAACCTGGGACAGTGGAAGGTGTCCCTGCCCATGGCAGGGGGGTGGAATGAGATGAGTTTTAAGGTCCCTTCTAACCCAAACCTTCTGTGATTCTGTGACTGTCCAGCCTGAGTTAATACAGGTTTTTCCTGTACTTCCTCAGTTTGCCCATTGGTCTCACCTGAATTTCCCCTGTGCTAAAGTTGCTTCCCCTCTAGGTGTTAGCTCCTTCCTCACCACATGTTGGAAGGATGGACAGGAGGGATCAACTACACTACCTTTCCTCAGAAAATAGACTGTACAGTTGCTTTTGGGAGAGTGCATGTTGTTGTGTAATCACATTTCCTAAGTTGTACCAAAGGTAACTAAAGCAGAAACAATTCTCTGATACATGGCAGGAATGTATCCCTTAATTGGGCCAGAAATCTTCATGGATGTTAGTCCACACAAATTCTCTTTATTTTGAGCCTCTTGAGGCAGAACAGTCTCCTGCTAGTGCACAGTTGGGGCACAGGAAGGTTGTACTGAACAGTCACAGCAGAGTTGTTTTATGGGATCTGTCAGAATTCTCTCCAGTGTGTTTTCCATGCCACTGACATGTTCTCATCCCTGCTTAGAGCCTTCACTCTGGTATGTCACTGAGTCTTGGAACTTGTGGGCACTTGGCACTCAAATTGTGATGCCCTCCAGCTGCTGGTCTCACTGACAGTCAGGGCGTCCCATGGAGGTAGTGCTTTCTTCTTCTCTTCCAGACTCCTCCGATGCCGACAGATTGGAAAGGTTCTTTGACTCGGAAGATGAAGACTTTGAAATCCTGTCCCTTTGAAAACAAATAGGAAACTGACTCTGCAAATTTGTGTATGTGTGGGGAGAAGGGGGGAGGGAAGCTCCTTGGAGAGCCTGGGGCTACCGGTTTTCATAGGCGCTTGCTGCCATCCCTGCCTCTTGTCCATCCCGGCATTCCGTGCAGCCTCGGAGCGGAGCGCGCAGTGTCTGCGGTGGGATGAAGAACCAAGTGGGTGTTACAGCCTTACTGGCTGCAGTCAGAATTTCTCAGCAGCAAACAGCTGCTGGAAGTGGATGCAGTGGTGCTTAGAAGTTCAAAGCCTATCTGTTACATCAGCAGGTCAGCTGGGCCTTCTGGGGGAGGCACGGGAATCATTAGAGCGCCGGATCGTTCCGTGGGGACTCCCTGCTGAAGCTTAAGTAGAGCCCACCCATCATTTTGCAGGAGAAATGTCCAGTTAATGCCTTTAGCAGCTTCTCTTCTCACTGGCCAACCTGGACTGCAGCTCACAATGCCAAGGAACAGCAGCCACGTCCCACAGACAGCTGTGAAGCCTCCAGAGTGCAGATCCTTACGGTACAACTCCTGTTCATGCTCTGCAGGACACAGCGCTTCCTCTCCTGCTCACACCCTATGGAAAGGGCATTGAGGGAACTTCCAAGTGACTGGGAATTCAATAAGCGAACGGCTGCCTGGGGAAGTGTGGAACAGAGCTGTGCTGCTGGGGAGGAGCATCTCAATCCCAGTTTAAATAACAGCAGAGAGAACGGAAGAATAGGAAACGTGCGTGTTGCCCAGTGGGTCAGTCCATGTGCTTCTACAAGGACATAATCTCTACAGCAAGTACCTTCAGGAAAGCTGCTTCAAGCAGAGAACTGGATTCCATAGGCCTGGGAAAAAAAAAAAGAGTCCCAGCTGGGAGAGGTGAAACAGGACAGCAGAGATCTGCCAGGCTCCTGCCTGTGCCCCAGAGTGCTGGCACAGTGTCTGTGGAGTTAATGCTGTTGTACCAAAAATGTGAGCTGTGAAATCCCTCAAGGTGCCCTCGGTGCATTGATCAGCAGTTCCTCCTGTCAGACATTCCGTTTCCGAAGCAGAAGAGGCACCTGAAGGTCGAGTAGGATCCTGGGCTGTTGGTACCTTGACTCTGCCTGCCCCGCTCCCTGCGGAGCGTGCACAGAGGTACTGTAGGACCCAACCTGGAGAAACCCTGGTCAGGTAATCATCTCAAAAGGGCAGGATGCCTTGAGAAGGTCCAATTATACTGGCAGTTTTAGCTGCTTTAGGGTGGTAGCCCTGCCTGGGGCTCTTCTCCACAGAGAGAAAGGTGGAGCAGAGCTGTCTCCGTGCAAACTGCAAGGGAAGTTGCTGCCGTAGTTCCTTGGTGCATGCTGCACACTGCAACCCTGTTCACAAGGCTCTGGCTTGTGCATTTGGGTTTGGAACCTGTCAGATGATCGTGTTGTGCCCAAGGGTGGTGCCACCTGGGTAGAAATGACCCGTTTCCCCTGTGACTGACCTACTGATGCTCTGTCCCTGTGCTATCCGAAAGCAGAGGTTTGAACTGGGAACCACAATGCTTCTGTCACTAAATTATTATTTGCTGCTTTCTGCCTGCTTCTCCTCTTCTCTCATGTAGTCAGGGGAAGAGGCAGCAGAGGAAGTGGGGCTGTGCTCCATTCATCTGCTTTCAATTTCTATCTGAATAAACAGATTTAAAATCTTTGCCTGTCCTAATGTCCTTGCACGAGTCGAAGGAGGTGGTGGGTGGCATTCCAGTGATCCTGCACTGTGATAGGGAATGCTGTACCAGTTTCAATAACCATTATTCCTGTTTTGCCATGCAACAGCAGGACACAGACCTTTAATTGAAAGGCTGTACACTCTGTTGGCATGGGCAGGTCCTTTTCATTGAGAGCTCATCACTCAGGACACATCTCCCTCTCGATCTGTTCACCAGAAGAGTCAGTACCTAAAGGGGCTCCAAGAGAGATGGAGAGGGACTTTGGACAAAGGCCTGGAATGAGAGGACAAGGGCAAATGGCTTCCCACTGCCAGAGGGTTAGATGGGATATTGGGAAGAAATTCTTCCCTGTGAGGGTACTGACACATGGCACAGGTTGCCCAGAGAAGCTGTGGCTGCCCCATCCCTGGAAATGTCCAAGGCCAGGTTGGATGGGGCTTGGAGCAACCTGGGACAGTGGAAGGTGTCCCTGCCCATGGAACAAGATGATCTTTAAGGTCCCTTCCAACCCAAACCATTCTGTGATTGTAGTGGTTCTTTCATGTTCATGATTTCATGGTTAAGGACAGCTCAGCCAGACAGGTTTTTACCTGAGTGTTAACAAACACCAATAACAGAACTAAGCTCAGCTGTCTAAGATCTTTAACAGGTATTTCTGGCTTTTCAGTCAGGCCCTTAAAGCTAATTAAATGACTTCCCTGTGTGTTGTCTTGTGTCATGGTGCTGTCAGGGCCTGATTCAGCGTTACAGGCACTCACCTCCTTCACCAGGAGTGTTTGGCTGCCAAGTGCTGGGCAGCTGTGGAGGGAAAGGAGCCGCTTTTTCCATTTCAGCTGATGTCTGTATTAGCAATTCTGCTTTAAACATTTACCTTTCCTTTCCCTGCCAGGCCATCAGTTCCATCTGCCTCTCTCTAAGAGTTAGAGCAGCAGATCGGTGCAGTCCACCCTGCTGCAAGGTGAGTTAACTGTCCAGAGAGACATGAACTCTCCTGGGCATCCCCATCTTTCAGTGCCCCCTGCAAATGATTTTACCATCCAGTTTGTTGTGGGTTGCTGGTTGTTACTGCTGGCTTAGGTGATTCATAACTGGTCTGGTTTGGTGGCCCTTGTGGGCTGTTCAAAAATTGCAGTGGGGGAGGTGTAGGAGCCCCAGATGGATTCCCCTCATCTTAGCCAGTCTAAAATAGTTTACGTGCTACTCACCCTCCAAACTGGCCTTGCTGTGAGCTAATCCATCTATTTCAGGCTCTTACCTGCTCACAGCAGTTTTCTGTCCCATTCTCAGTGCACATCTGGGAAGGAGGCCTGAATTCCCTTCTCCCTTCATTCCACAGCTCCAGCAAACAGCTTCCTTTGGATTTAGTGCCTGAACCACAGCACTTTCACCTCCCACATGTCCTTCTAGAAGATAAATGATCATACTGGGAAAAAAAATGCCCTGTGTCAAATGCTTAAAAATAATAATTTATTAGCAAGTCCTCTACAAACTGGTTTGAGCATGGGGGGATGCATTTACTAGAGAGGCAGAATAATCAGAAACACAGCAGTTCCCTGGAACTGGGAACTGTCCGTGCCCAGGGGTGGCCCACACCCACATCTGCACCCCAGGACTGGAGCTGCAACAAGAGCTCCTGATTGGGATAGGGAGGTTTATACCAAGAATTTGATTCATGCTTATGGCATAATCATTTAAAAAATGCAGAAGGGACTACGGAGGGGGAGGAGCAGGTGAAATAACAAGGACATCAGCATCGTTGGACCCAGAAGAATACTCAGGATCTGAGCTGTAGCTACTGCACAGTGATAAGTAAGGGAGTCATCCATGAGGTGAGCTTTCCCCTATTCCTTTAGACCTGACTGGTATCAAGTTTTACTTCCAGAGTTCTCCCAAAGGTTTGTTCCGAACCTCCTCCATGGTTTTCTCTGCAATGGACTTGATTTCTCTGTGCAAGTCTTCTATGCTCTGTGAAGCATCCACTGTCTGTTTCCAAGACAAAAAAAACAACAGGATAGATCCAGAAAATACAGAAGCATGTTACTGGACACCAGCAAAGGAGAAAACCTTCGCTGTTAACATCTGCTCCCCCTCGTTACTCAATATTGTTACTGTTCCTGAGCAGTGAAATGAGCTAATTATACCTCCTGTGCACTGTTTCTGGAGTGGAACTGGGAAAAATCCATTTAGGAATAGACATTTAAGAAGTAGACGTGTGGGGCTGGATGAAGGGAAACAGGAGAAACTGCTGTTGCATGTTTCCTGACACTCTTCGGGGTGCGAGATAGAGAGAGGCAGGTTAAGCTGGGATTCATCCCAGGTGCTCCAAGAGCTGACCAAGGTGTTCTGCAACGGGGAAGTGCCCTCTGCCACAGCCCACAGTGCCCTTGGCTGGTCCCCAATATGTCCCCCTGACCAGGAGCAGGAAGGGGGAGCACAGGGATATGATGGGCACAGTTTGTGAGCTCTCATGAGAGACCCCCACTCCAGTCCATGACCGCTGCATTAGGGTTATTTCCTCACCTTCCAGTTTAGGGTCTTGTCTTCCATCAGATAATAGAAGGACTGCAGAACTTTCTCTTGGAAGGAGCTGGACTCGTAACGTTCGTGTCCATAGTTCCCTCGTTCTGCTGCTTCTTCTGGGCTTAACTGAAGGAACAGGATCAGGTCTGGCTTTGGGAGTCCCACGTCGGGCTGTTTGCACCAGTCCAGGCAGAAGTTCTGTCCCAAACAAAGGCAACCACGTTTGAAGTGAAAGAAACACAAAAAGCAACAATATCTCAGCTTACCATGCAGGAATTCAGTCCTGCTAATTTGGGGGGGAGCAGGTTTTGCTGGGTGCTGTGCACCCCTTGTGCTCACTGAAGTTGGACAGACCTAAAGCTTTTAATGCCTCTTCTGCAGAGCCCTTCAGAGCTCTACCAAGGCACGTCCTGAGCCTCCTCACAGCTTTTATCAGTCCAAAACTTGTGCTTGGTCCAAAAGAAAGCTGCTCCTAAATACAAACACCACACAGCTTCTGTGTGGATCTCTGAGCCCATTTTCTGAGCTCCTTTTCAATGCTCACTTACCCAGGAATTTCAGTCCAGACACAAGAGAAGCAGTTTTCCAGCTTTTGGATCTTGTTGACAGACCTGAAGACTTCCATCAGGGCACGTGAATCCATGATGTTGTCCGCTTAATGCTCATCCAAATCCTAAATCCCTCTTCTAAGAGAAGCAGACAAATGTGCTCTCCAGTTTCTCCCCAGATATTCTGTAGCCTGGCAGTTTGCGTATTTTTTGGATGCATGTGGACTTTTTAATTCCATGAGGGTGTGATAGAAGCTGGAAGTGCCACAGCATCTTGGACATGAGCTCTGGCTGACAGTAACTACTGTGTTAGATGTGGGCATCATCTCCCCTTCTTCTGGGAATGCTTCTGGAGTGAAAAACATGTCAAACTCCACTCTTTTAAGAAGTAGATGAGATCTCTTCTAGCAAAGGAAGCAACCACTCCTTCCCAAGAGTTGCATCCATATGCCTGAGCGCTGCAGGTTGACAGCTGCAGTCAAAGAAATGTAGGCATTAAAGACCTTTTTTTTTCCCCCACTGGATAGCAGAACATTCTTTGCTGTGCCCATGAGGGCTTGGGATCATTATTTTGGAGTGACTGACTCAGCTCGTGTTACACGTCTTTGCTCCTAATCTGGGGCCTTTGCAGACACCCAATTAGCACCTAAATGCTTTAATGCAGCCGTCTCAGGGTTAAGCCCCACTGTCCAGGCTTGGAGAAGCAGGAGGGTGGCAAAAGATGCAGGTGAGGGTGCAGGGCATGGGAGCCCAGGATCTCCTCAATCCTCCCAGGAAGCTGGAAAAGGCTTGGGCAGGAATGAACGCAGGTCACTGGTGCCGCAGGCCTGGCTTCAGCTTCTGTGACCACACGGTGCTCTTTGAGGATTGAGGGCTACTCAGCAGGAATGGGGCTCATCTGACGGAGTGGGACAAGAGTGGCTGTGCAGAACAGGGAGCCTGACAGAGCTGACTTGTCCAGAAAGCAGGGACAGGCCAAAAGGCACAAGTGGGAACGTGAGAACTTCAGGCTAAATGAAGAAAGTCACTTTTACTCTGAAGGTGAGCAAAGAAGAGCCCAGAAAGAAGTGGATCTACATCCATGGAGAGACTCAAACGTTGGCTGGATGTGGGCCCAAGCCAGCCCTGCTGGAGGCTGGGCTTCATGACTTCCACAGCTGCTTTCCAACATACGGGGTTCTGTTATTCTTTGCAAATTTATGGGCCAGCAGCCAGAGCAAGCACGGAGAGTCTTAAATAAACTCCTAGAATCATTCTCCAGAGTCAGCTTCCAGTCCAGGAGTCTGTCCAGATTTACAGAAAGGAACCAAGTGAGTTTCTCTGTGCTGGGGAAGGGCAGTCCCGGGCAAACACACAATGTCAACACCTGAGCTGAAACCTCCAGCCCTCATTTGCAATCCTTATTTCCCAGAAGAACAACGGCCACTGGGCCACTCACACCGATGGCATCTACCTGGAGCTGCTCCCCCAAACAGAGAGAGGGGCAGGGGCTGCTGCAGGACTCACTCACCCCTTTGGCACTCGTGAAGGCCACTCCAGAGAAGGCGTATCTGTCAACCACGATCGTGATCCCTTGGTGTAGCTTCTCTTTCATCAGCGGTCTGAAACCACGTGGGAGATAAAATAATGAAGTTAGTTATACTCCTCTGTAGTGACAGAAATGAAAGGAGTTCATCTGAAAAAACCAAGTGTGTCAGTATTAACAGAGATCCCTGGCAGGGTCAGCTGTGATGTGGACAAAGAGCTGCTCGTATTCTCTGATAGGCATTAACCAAATATCCTTTCAAGACACCCAAATTCAGGGTGCCAAGGGCTGGGCACTGCTCTAGGAAGCTCCAGGGCTTACAGGCAAGATCACAACTGAACTGTATTGGTATGAATGACCCTCTTTAGGTGGTGCAGTAGGTTTGTGACACACCCTGCCCCCTTTATTAACAATGACAGTTCTTATTAGAGCTCACTCATCTGCTTTACTCTCTCACAGTTTCCTTTGCCACAAAAGCTTTTCTGTACAGTGAGAACATTTTGCAATATAGGTTTCCAGGTGAAAACAACAGCCAACACCCATTTCCCCACCACCACACACAAAGCCTGGGGGCTAAAGCAAGGACAGCCAGTCATGGGTGAACACAGCCTTTGGCTTGAGGGAAAATTTGGGGGCAATTCCTTAACCACTGTCACCCACAGGGACTGCCTGGCAAAGCAAGGCCTCTTCAGGGAAAGGAGTAAATTCACAGTCTAGGCTGGTCCAGTCTCAGCTCCCCAGTTCTTTATCCAGTATGGCACAGGGACTGGACACATGGCACCAGTGATTCCAAAAAAACCACACTGTGGGACCTGATCTAAGATTACAAGGCCAGGGTTAGATAGGACAGGGAGTAGAAATTCTTCCCTGTGAGAGTGGTGAGGCCCTGGCACAGGTTGCCCAGAGAAGCTGTGGCTGCTCCATCCCTGGAAGTGTCCAAGGCCAGGTTGGACGGGGCTTGGAGCAACCTGGGATAGTGGCAGGTGTCCCTGTCCATGGCAGGGGGTGGGACTGGGTGGTCTTTAAGGTCCCTTCCAACCTAAGCCATTCTGGGATTCTATGATTAAATCCAAAGCTGTAAGAGTCATCATCTGGCTGGAAGCCATCACTTCCAGCCTGTTTCCCTGGCTGAACAGGATCACAGTCCTGTACTTTCTGTACCCCATGCAAGCTCAAACCCCAGGGGGGATTCAACACCACACGTTTTTCTTTGACAACAAACTTCCCCCTTACACGTGTTCCCAGCGGTTGGCAGAGAAGAGCAGGTGAATGGTGTGGTCCTCCAGGTCCTTCTCTCTCACCAGGTAGGAGCTGATCAGCTGCCCAATCTCCGTCGTTCTGTCTGTGGGGAAAAAAGGGGAGAAGGAGCAAAGGCTGCCCCAAGCTGCTCTTCCCAGAGGGGTGTCCATCTGTCCTGGGAGTCTGTCTGCCTGTAACAGGTGGGAAGAGGTCGGTCCATCCAGGGCAGGGGTCTGTCTGTCACAAGTTGGGGGAGGTCGGTCTGTCCGGGGTGGGGGTATGTTTGCTGGTCACAGGTCAGAGAAGTCCAGTCCATATGGGGATGGGGATCTACCTGCCTGTGGCAGATGGGGAGGAGATCAATCTGCCGCGGCCGGGAAGAGCTCAGACCAAGCACGGACGGCAGTATGCGCCTGTCCCCGACCGGGGGGCGGCCGGTCGGTCTGCCCGAGCACGGGGGGGTCCATCTGTCGTGGGTGGGGGGCGGTCGGCCCGTCTGGGGATGGGGGTATC
>VZRE01013962.1:36529-57433 GCA_013396775.1 Cephalopterus ornatus
GGCGAAGGGAAGTCTCGCTGTTGTTTACGGCCATCGCGGTCTGCGGAGGCCTCGGAATGTCCTTAACCAGCAGACAGCGATTCCCCCGTGCCAGGAGCACCGCTTTGGCACAGCCCGCGGAGTCCTCTTAGTCACAGTGTCACTGTGTTGCCTAAAAAGACCGCGGAGGAAAAGACTTCCAGGCCCATTCAGTGTGTAAAATAAGATAAGGAGAGCCGGTCCTTTAATGAGGCCGTAGGCCTAGAGGAATGCACACCGCGCGCGCCCCCACCCCCAGGCGGGGGTTCTGTGATTTTAAAATAAGGTCCATCCAATCCCAGATCTATCCACCCCCGGTTCTGCCCCCCACCCCCCCCGACACAGCCCTTCGGGAATTGGGCGGGGGGCGTTTGGGTCCCGCTCTTCCTCATCTTCATCGTCTTCAAAGCACGTCCAGCCCTTGGAGTTCCTCCAGAGTTCTGGGCATGAAGGTTGCTTTGTCTGCGCGATATCTCCTGGTCCAGGCTTAGAGTGAGATGTTCTTAAACAAGGGTGTTTTTCTACAATTCTGCTTTGAAAAGAAGACTGCTAACAGAATTTAGAGGGATTGATAAAGGGTAAGGGATATAATATTTCCTGAGCTGGGAGGGACCCCCAAGGATCATCCAGTCCAACCCCTGGCCCTGCACAGACACCCCAACAATCCCACCCTGTCCCTCAGAGTGTTGTCCAAAAGCTCCTTGAGCTCTGGCAGCCTTGGGGCCATGACCACTGCCCTGGGGAGCCTGTTCAGTGCCCAGCCACCCTCTGGGGTGAAGGAAGAACCTTTTCCTGAGATCCAACCTCAACCTCCCCTGACACAGTTCCAGCCATTCCCTGAGGTCCTGTCACTGGTCACAGAGAACAGGTTCTGATCTAACCTCCTTTACCTTTACAGAGATCTGTGCTGCCCCTCCAAAATTAGTTTTTCTCATAAAAACCACTCCTTTAAGAATTAGCTGATATCTGGTAAACTTTCAGGCTAATTATTTTTTTCCTGGAACAAATTGGTTTAATTAACAGTTTTGACTCAGAGAAGAACCTGGAGGCTTTGGGGAGACTTGATTGCAGCCTTCCAGTACCTGACAGGGGCTTATAAAAAGGGGGGAGAGGAACTTTTTATATGGGACTGGAGTGACAGGACGAGAGAACCAGAGGGCAGGGTTAGATGAGATATTGGGGAGAAATTCTTCCCTGGGAGGGTGGCGAGGCCCTGGCATAAGTTGCTCAGAGAAGCTGTGGCTGCCCCACCCCTGGAAGTGTCCAAAGCCAGGTTGGATGTGACTTGGAGCAACCTGGGCTAGTGGAAGGTGTCCCTGCCCCATGGCAGTGGGTGGAACGGGATGAACTTTAAGGTCCCTTCCTACACAAACCATCCTGGGATCCTGTGATTCTGAATCAAGCACTGTGAATTTTCCGTCGTTTCTGTCAAAGATTTCATGAGAATTTAAACCCTTTCCCATTGCCTCCACTAGCAGCCAAGTCTACCTATCCATGCAAAGTTTTCACAGAGCTTTGAGGGAATGGCTTGCTATTGAAGTGTTTGTTGTAAAAGTGCTTAAAATGCCTCACAGTGGAGGAAGCACTGTTATTTCCCACCTCATTCTTTGCCACCTGTTTCTTTCTGACCCCTGCAGAGCCACAGCTTGCCTTGAGAGTCCCTTGCTTTCATTGCAGGCTGCAGCCAGCTGGTGTTGAAGCCGCAGACAACAGCAGAGGTGTCTCAGGTTCTCAGGTAACTTGCACCTTTTCTGCTGGGCTTGATTCTGAGGGGACTCAGGCTTAGCCAGGGAAGGACCTGGCAGGTGAAGGGAACCTGTAGATATTCAGGAACCAGTTCCTTAAGTATTGAAGTTGCTGAGGCTGTTTTCTTCGTGACTTTTCTGTTCTGATAAAGTGGTTAAAATTAGCTGTTTTACAGGTGCTCAGAGAGGAGCACTTGTGTAGAAGGATTCAGGAGGGTCTGTTTGAAAAGGCAAAGAAGGTTAGATCAGAACTGGGCAGTTTGAAGATCTGTTTCATCCACGTCCCCTGGTTCACTGGATCACTGTTTGGCTGAAGAGCTAAAGCTGCAGGAACCTGCTCCTGGCTCTGTTAGAACAGTTGTGTGGTGCTCAGGAAAGGCAGGCAGGGCTTCTGAAGGAACTCCGGTGCTGTGAGGCTCCATGCCATCCATCGTGCAAGGGCTGCTGGGAGCTCGGGGAGGATGTGGTGGGTGTGCTTGGCAGGGATGTGGCAGGTGGAGCAGCTGAGGCACAGGTTCACCTTTTATTGCCTACAGGGCATTCATTTCTTGGGGGGAGGAGGAGAAGAAGAGCAGTCATGTCTGCAACTACCACCAGAGGCTGTCTGTCAGAGCCCACGGAGGGAGCCAAGCTGTTAACTTAGACTGCTGCAGAAATAGCTGAGCAGGGATCTCCAGGCAGATGTTGTGTGCCAGATGTGTAGGTGCACACAGGGCTAACCCCAGCTGTTCCTTCCTTTGCTCGGTGCTGGGGTGAGTTCAGGCAGGAGCTGCACTTTCTCACTTGGGCATTGAAAGTGTCCCTGTTTATCAGCTTAATCTTTAATCTAAATTTAATCTAAATGCTCCTGAATTTTAAGGACCACTGAGCACTGTCGCAACAGCAGATGCTCATGTGGACGTGAAACTCCTCCGATAGACTGGATTGTGGCCTTAAAATGCATAAAATTTCAGGGAGCTTTTTCATTCCAGGTACTGCCATGAGAGGAACCTGGCAGTGACCCCGCAGGGGGGTAACACGGGCCTCGTTGGGGGCAGCGTTCCTGTCTTTGATGAGATCATTCTCTCCACTGCTCTCATGAACCGGATCATCAGCTTTGACAAGGTGTCAGGTAAATATCACAGAGATATGAGGCACAGGACTGAGCCCTGGACCTCAAAACAGCCATTATGCTGGGAACAGATAACAGCAGGATCAGCAGGCTTCATCCCAGCAGCATCATAAGGGGATCAGAGGTTTGTTTGAATTTGGAGAGTGAGGGGTCAGGCTGGTGTGAGTCTTTCAGTTCAGAGAGAGAACAGGCAGAGATACACTTAATGTGATTGTGTTTTACCAGTCCAGAGTTGTGGGTGACCAGATGATGAGGTGATGGCAAAGCTCCCCGAGGCTTGAGGAGGGGTAGGACAATTCCCTGGAGCGTGCAGAGAGTCCTTGTGCATTTAAACTGAATCCCAGGAAGTTCTGGAGGAGGAGGTGGTTGCATCTGCTCTTACCACTCCTGCCTCTTGGGAGACACCTTCTTCTTGGCCATCAGCATGGAGCAGGACGTTTTTGTTCCAGGAATCCTTGTGTGCCAAGCTGGCTGTGTCTTGGAGAGACTCAATGAGTACTTGGAGGAGCATGGGTTTATCATGCCACTCGACCTGGGAGCCAAAGGCAGTTGCCACATCGGGGGGAACGTGGCCACCAACGCCGGAGGCCTGCGGCTCTTGAGATACGGCTCGCTGCGAGGGACGGTGCTGGGCCTGGAAGTGGTAAGGCGAGTACCTGGCACTTCCCTTCTCTGTTTAATCCTCTGCTTCTTACTGCTTCTTGCTCCTCTGGCTATCCAGCACGCAGAAAAGTTCCTCACCAGGCTTCTGCTCCTAGTTTTTCCTCGTTGGGCTCTTTTGAGAAGGGTGAACATGTGTCGCATCTTCTAACTGCTGCGGCAGCTTCCAGCTCCCACCTCTATGCTTGCTGACAGAGGTGCTTTTGGGTGGTTTTCTAATCCAGAGGACTGAAAAGAAGGTATCTTTATTGGGGGATCCCAGGTTACCTGCATGAGGTTGGTTCCTCTGAGCAGTCTGCTAAATCCAGGTGTCTGGAACACTCTGCTTAATCTGTTCTGCAGCACTCTTCTAGTGGCTGCTCACTTGGCTTTTTAATAGAATCACAGGATCACAGGTTGGTTTGAGTTGGAAGGGACCTTAAAGATCATCTTAAGGCTTAAAGCCCACCTCATAATAACTGCTTTGGGTTCATTTGGCTGCTGGCTTTGTCCTAGAGTCTTTGCTGTTCCTCAGCCGCTTCTGCCTTACAGGCCCTACAGGCCTGTGCCTCAGTGTGTAAAGGCTGGACTAGGGGTTCTAAGAGATTTCAGGGCTGGGGAGCAGAGCACTAATGGGAAATAAATTGGGCAGGGAACAAAAGCGTGGCTTGGTTTTATTGTGTAGGCTTGGAAGGGAGAGCGTTTGTCTTTCAGGTCAGTCCCTGTAGTGTCAAAATAGCCCTTACTAATGTGCCTTGGTTGATATTCCGCCTTGATTTCAGGCTCAAGTGACTTTTCCTCATTCTGCTTAACCATTCACTGTTTCAAGTAGCATCTCTTTTTTCTGTTAAATACCCGGAGCTAGGGCTGCAGAGAATGTCTGGTCTTCACCACTGGTAGGAAAAGCAGGTCAAACTGTGTCTTCTGTTATTACTTGTCCTGCTGGAAGGAGAGAAGTGTGGGGGAAATACCTACTCTCTCCTACTCAGGTAGGATATAGAGGGGAGGAAGAGTTGGGAGCGGAGGAGCAGTGCGGGAATGGGCTGGTGTCCCCCTGCTCAAGGCGAGTGGCAGCTTGGTCACAGGCAAGTTCATGACCTCAGGTTCCTACCTGGGAGCGCTGACTGGGCCTCCTTGTTCCCACAGGTGCTGGCTGATGGCTCAGCTCTGGACTGCCTGGCCTCTCTGCGCAAAGATAACACGGGCTATGACTTGAAGCAGCTCTTCATCGGATCCGAGGGGACCTTGGGAGTTATCACTGCTGTCTCCATACTCTGTCCTCAGAAACCTAAGGCTGTAAACGTGGCATTCCTAGGTAGGAGCTGATATTAATGATTTCACACCTGAATTCAGAGGCTGGGAAGGAAACAGGGATGGAGAGGAGAAAGCACTGCTTGGCTTGCTGAGCTGGACTGCCAGCGTTGGCTGGTTTCTGGGAAATAGTGTGGGGCTCTGTGCTGAAATACCTGTGCAGGTATTAAATATCTGCTGAAATAACTGCAAGGGCAGGATACTCTGTAAGGAAAGTAGAGCCAGAAGATTAGGGTGAAGATGCAGGTAGGACAGTCTCCTTATAGATGAGGGCCCAGTCTGACAGTATCCAAAGGAGGTGAGCAGGGCAAGTCTGTGACGGTAGGCAGAGGCAGCCACCATCCAAGGGCCACCAGGTGACAAGGTGGTGACAAGGCAAGGCTGGGAAGTCAGTTCTGCAGGGTCTGGATCAGCAGAGTACATGGCCAAGCACAGCTGCTTACAAGCTGCTTCTGGGTGTCCCTCAGCAGGGACAGAGTTATTTGTGGGGAGCCTTCACTGAGACTGTTTTCTCAGAAACCTCCAAAGGGTTTGGGGGGAGGTGTGCTTTTGTTCCTGATTGCTCTCTGTGTTCTGTCTGAAGGCTGTCAGAGCTTCGCTAAGGTTCTGGAAACATTCACAACCTGCAGGGCCATGCTGGGTGAGATCCTGTCCGCTTACGAATTCATGGATGAGAAGTGCATGGAATTGGTTGAGAGACATCTCAAGCTGTCCAACCCAGTGACAGGTACCGGTGACATTCATGCTGTAGAAAGAGGCATTGTACTGCTTGGGGATTTTTGGCCTCGTTTTAAACACTTCTTGGAAGTGACTTATATTAAGAAGTTGATGCACTGGCTTTTGAAAAGTCAGTGAGAGCATCAGCATCCCTCATAATTTTTGTGCCCAGTATTCCATTCCAAACACCTTTTACCTTTAAAGATAAGACTTTTTACTTCTACTTGTTCCCACAAAACTGATAGTTTGCTGAGAAGTGCTGGCTAAACAAAGGATAGAGCATATCGGTGAAGTGCCCTACAGATAAAAGATTGCCCCTTGAGCCCCCCTTCTGCCTGGCACGAGGGAGTCTGGGCACATAACATGCTTGGCTAAATAACAAGCTTGGGAAAAGCTCCAAAACCTGCCCTAAATTCCTGTGTTTTACCCCAGGGCATCTGCTTATTCTGTTCTCCCTCACTTTCAGGCAGCCCTTTTTATGTTCTAATTGAAACTTCGGGCTCCAACTCAACCCACGATGAACAAAAATTGAACAACTTCCTAGAGCAGGCCACGGCTTCTGGTTTGGTCACCGATGGAACTGTGGCAACGGACGATAAGAAAATAAAGGCAAGTCAGCCTTTCCTCTTCCACAAATCTCTTTGGCCTGGATTTGTATTTTTCACAGGGAAATGTTCAGACTGTTGTTTGGTATAAGCAGGGAACCCAAGAGCCACTTGGTTTATTGGTATTTCTGTGATCTTTGGTTGCTCAGACGCTGTGGAGCCTGCGGGAGAGGATCACAGAGGCCCTCACTCACGAGGGTTACGTGTACAAGTACGACATCTCTCTGCCTGTGGGGAAGCTCTATGACCTCGTGACTGACTTGAGGGCTCGGCTTGGCCAGAGCGCCAAAAACGTGGTGGGCTACGGCCACTTGGGTACGTGGGGATGCTGGGAAAGGAGGTGACTGCCCTTCTATGCTCCAGGCTTAGCTGTGCAGCTTCCTTGTAGTGTTGAAGTTTGGGTTTAGATTAGTGTTTTAGATTAGTGAGAGGCATAAACTGAGAGCTGTCAGAAGAGGAGGGTGCATCAGGTTGAATTTCATTGCTTTCAGACTGTATTCCATACATTAATGGCAGGTTGCTGGCCTGCCAGCCAGGGAACTGCTCATTTATAGTTTCTTGCTCTCTACTTTCTATTTAAATATTTAACTTGTTCAGTTGAACCATCAATTTGGTTAATGTGCTTGGACATATTTGGGAGGTAACCTCTTTTTTGTCCAAGGTGATTAGTCCTACTGGAAATGAATTGTGTGTGAGCCATTAACCTTCCAACGGAGAGTATAAAAATAATGCAGAGAAAGGCTGATACATTTGTCATCATGCTGGGAAACTAATCTGATTTTACAAGCAGGTAAATTGGTTGCACAAAAAAATACGAACACTTCTGAGCACGCTTGATTAGGGATGATTTAAAAGACACGTTGCATAACAAAGGCTCCCTGTAGTAGCGATTAAGCTGTGTGCTGTGAGGGTTTGCTGGGTTGCAGGAAGAGGATCTGGAGGGAGGAGGATGAGTAAGTTTTGTTTGTCTTTGTGTGTTTTGTCTTCAGAGTACCCAGCAGCTCTGTGCTTAATCAAATACCATCACAGAGTGGCAAAGGGAGAAACTGTTCTGCTTTCTTTGTTTCTGTTGACACGATGCCAGAGCGCATTTAGAGCACTGCACAAACATAATAGGGAGAGAAAAAGTGATGAAGGGCCATGTTAAAATCTAATGATCATTATGAAATGCCCTTGGGGAAGCCTTTGACACGGCATCACAGTGGTGGCACAATAATTAATGCAGCACAGTGGGAATTTTAAAATCACAAAAGTCGGAGTTTGAAAGTAGCATAACTCAAATATTGCCCTGGAAGCATGGAAAAACAAAGATCCTATTTGAATTATTTGTGCACAGAGAGGCTGACGTTTGTAGGACAGTGAGCTTGTCTTTTTTGCACAGTTTACAGACTGACTAACAGAGGCGTCATTGTTTGAGTACGTGGAGGAGCCAGCAATGAGTGTCCATTGCAGGGCCACCAAGTTTTTCTTCCAGACCCACCTCTGTGATGTTTTCTTCCAGGAGACGGGAACTTGCACTTGAACGTCACAGCGGAGTCCTACAGCCATTCCCTGCTGGATGCCATCGAGCCCTTCGTGTACGAGTGGACTGCGAGGTGCAGTGGGAGCATCAGCGCGGAGCACGGGCTGGGCTTCAAGAAGAAGCAGTTCATTCAGTACAGCAAACCCAGCGAGGCAGTGGCGCTCATGCAGCGCTTCAAAGCCATGCTGGACCCCAAAGGGATCCTCAACCCCTACAAGACGCTGCCCTCGGCTCACGAGAGCAGCACGCGCTGAGGAGCCAGCGGAGGGTGGCTCAGTACTTGCACTTTAGCCATAAACATACTGGTGCATCAGCAAACACGTGGAGTGCTCCGTGTTTGATTTCTTTATTGGGATGGAACAAGTAGAGGATCGTGGTTGCTCTTTTCAGGGGTGCCTGCTCTTGCTGAAGAACACACTACCGTGCTTCCTATTTAATCTGAGCACCGAAACAAAACATGCAGGTATCCCAGCCCTCTGGATTTGCTCTGATTTTTCAGTGACACCAACCAGAGGAGGCATTTTATCAGTTGGGGTGTGCAAGTGAAGCATCAGAGACACGGGAGAACCTCTGGATGCAAATCTTCCAAGTGAAGATGTTGCTCTTCCTAGCTTGTTTTATGTAATACATTTATCCCAAAGCCCACAACAGCATCAGGTCTCTTTAGTGATGCCACCTGCAGGCTGTCTCAAATAGGCATCAGTGTTGTCCCACTTACAGGTTTGCAATCCTAGAAAGACTGGACAGAGAAGTGAGGGTGCCTGGAGACCCAGCTTCTGGGGTTTATCAGCTGGAGGGGAAATGCCAACAGCCAGGCTGAGGGAGGGGATCCCAGGACATCTGTCTGGCCAGAGCAGGCTGTAGGCATGCCTGTATTTCCTGCTTCCTTGACTTCCAGTCTGTCCATGACAGCAAGTCATGATTTGCTCTCACAGAGAGATGTAAAATTAACCCTCCCAACCTGGCTGCATAGAGATAATAACAGTGATGTTTAATCACCCAGAGGGATAATCCAAAGGGATGGGGCTTGGAGCAGCCTGGTCTAATGGAAGGTGTCCCTTCCCATGGCAGGGGTTGGAACAAGATAAGCTTTAAGTCCTTTCCAATCCAAAGTATCCTGGGATTCCAAGCTGGGAGTTCTGTGGATTCTGGAGGAACAACAGGCCTTGCAGAGGGATCTGGATAGATGGACCATTGGGTAATTGTCAGTGGCACGAGATTTAACAAGTCCAAGTGCCAGATTTTGTGCCCAAGACCAAGTGATGCTGAGCACAAGTATAAACTGGGAGAGGAACAGCTGGGAAGCAGCCCTGCAGAAAGGATCTGGGGACGCTGGTTGGCAGCAGCTCAGTAGGAACCAGTAACAGCCAGGAGGGCAAACGGCATCCTGGGGGCATCTCACACGGCATGGCCAGCAGGGCAGGAGAGAGGGTGGTCCCACTGTGCTGAGCACTAGTGTGGCCTCACCTGCAGCCCTGTGTGCCAGGGTGGGCCCCATCATTAAAGATGATGTGAAGGTATTTGAATGTGTCCAGAGAAGGACAAACATGCTGGTGCCAGGGCTGGGAGACATGTCCTGGCGGGAGGCTGAGGGCTCTGCGTTTGTCTGGCTTGGAGAGAAGGAGGCTGAGGGGCAACCTCATCACTCTCTGCAGCCTCCTGAGGACGGGATGTGGAGAGGGAGATGCTGATCTCATGGGAACAGCTCAAAGCTGTGCCAGGGGAGATTCAGACTGGACATTACAGAACGAATAACCAAATACTGCAACAGGCTTCCCGGAGAGGTGGTTGATGCCCCCAGTCTGTCTGTGTTCCACAGGCATCTGGACAATGCTGTAACTTTAGGACAGCCCGGAACTGCTCAGGCAGTTGGACCCGATGATTGTCGTAGGTCCCTTCCAGCTGGACTGTTCTATTCTAACATGGTGGGTATTGTTATTTTGGGGGTTTGGTTTTATTTGCTACAGTCTGTTTTGAAATAACAGAAGGGATTGTAATTTATGGTTTGTTGTACAAAACCACATTGTCACCCTTCTGCTACAGATGGCAGTGAGTCATCTGGTCTACTCAGTGCTTGCTTGTCATATCTGTATTTACCAATACATGTCACTCTTAACCCAAGCTCTGTTGTATCCAAATGAAGGTAATGATTGGGAAGAGCATAGGGATTTGCCAAAGGTAAGTAGTGTCACTAGCCTTCTACAACAAAATGACACTTTCTGTCAACATGGGTGGGGCAAATGAATCCAAGCAGACAGGTGTTGTCCAGGCAGCCCTATCTCGTAACTTTACCCCGTATATATATTTTTTACCCTATATATATACAGTATATCAAGACAAGACAGATGCTTCCTACTCCCCACACACGCCCACACGATTGTTTTCAGTCACAAAGAACAATCATGCCTCAAGCGGCTTTCCAGCTTGGCCTTGTGATGCTTTTCACACACACTAATCTTAGCTCTGGCTAGCTCAGGACCACAGTATTTTTGCTTTAGTATTTTATTCTTCGCCTTTTATCGTCCAAGTGGCCGGTGGTGTCTGTCCAGCTGTGCCTACACATGGGGAAAGCAGTGGATGTCAGCAAAGCCTTTGACACTCTTTCCCACAGTCTTGTCCAGGGTGGGCAGGGGTTTGAGTGGCCTGGTCTGGTGGAAGGTGTCCCCTGCCCGTGGGGACGTTGGAACGAGGTGAGCTTCCAAACCAAACCATTCTGTGATTCTTCTGGACAAGCTGGCAAGGCACAGAGCAGATGATTGGGCTGTGGGACAGGTCGGAAGCTGGCTGTGCTCAAAGGGTGATCATTGGTAGTTTTTACTCAGGTGTAGTGGTTTGGGAAGCCTTACTGGATGCCATGAGGGTAGGACACAGCAGCTGTATTCTCTGCTAGCTGCTTTTCAGTGATTTTGGCTCTTCTGCAGAGCAGTGACATAAATGCTCCATCCAGAGCCTTTTCCTTGGAAGAAAAATCATCCTAAGGAGTCCTTTTTCTTCTGTTTTAGCCCAGAACACAATCTCTGCAACGCTGGGAGCTGTTGGATTGCACTAAGGATGCTGGCTTATGCTCAGCACTGTATTGCAAACACCCTTCCCGCTACAATTCTAAGATCACACCTCTCTCAGCTTGGCCACATGGATGCTTTTGACAGGAATGCCTCCGTGTGTTATGTGGCCTGCCAGTATCAAGTCCTGCCCTCCCGTCTTGTCCCTTCAACTCTGTCTGCTATGGCACAATCCCCACCTCTCCCTTCATTCCTCAGGACCAGTTAGAGAGGAGCTGATCAGCCTCTTCCTGGGTGAAGCAGAGTGAACAATTAACAAAAGGGAAGAATTTCTTTACAGAAAGAGTTAGGCATCAGAAGGGGCTGCGCAGGGAGGTGGGGGAGGCCCCATCCCTGGAGGTGTCCAAGGAATGACTGGACATGGCATTCAGTGCTCTGGGCTGGCTGACAAGCTGGGGATCGGGCACAGGTTGGACTTGATGATCTTGGAGGTCTTTTCCAACCTAAATGATTCTAGAACCCTGTGGTTCTGTGAAGGAGAAGGCAGCCCATGGAACACCGTCAGCCTGTGCTGCTTAGATGTGGGGTGATGCAAAAATATGAAAAGTCTGTGATGTTTTTGGGGAAAAAATATGCAGGATTTGCTTTCTGCCAGGATAAGCTGATGCAGCTCGTTCTTTCCAAATCAGACTGTTTATATTCTCTGCCTTTTTCCTACACCATTCTTTCTCTTTTTTCCCCCAAACTACTGACCATCACTGTTTAAAATACAGGCTTTCCACGTGAAAGGCTCTTTTTGGGAAGCAGAACTTTCCATACTCCTGTTTTTCAGCTACATATGGAGAGAGTGGTCGGGAGAGAGTCAAGGCTGACACACAACCTGGTGCTGTGGCCAGGGAAGTTCTGGCACACCTCCATTTAACCATCTTCCTTTACATGTGAAGATCCTAAAGCTCCATGTAAGTTTTACTGTTTCACTCAGAGCAGTTCCCTGAGGGAACAGAAGGAAGGAGTTGTTGCAGGGTTATTTTACAGGAGCTTTCCTAGACCTTAAACACCAGCATGACTCTTCTGTTCCATGTTCTCAATGATGCTTTCAAATAGTGGTGCACTGTTGTACAGGGTGGGTACATGTCTGTGTATTTTTACAAAGAATCATTGTGGCAGGCACTTCTTGTCCAAAAGTCTGTATTTTTCTGGGACTGAATTAAATGTTAGGATGATGTAGATGCTCCTCGCTTTGGAGCAGTGGTCTTCTGGCACAGTGAGGAAGCACTTGGCTCTCTGCACTGCTTTTGCCTCTCTCTGTACTGGGTTTTGGCTGGGATAGAGTTAATTTTCTTCGCAGTAGCTGGTCTGGGACTGTGTTTGGAGCAGTGATGGAAGCAGTGGGATGTTGTAGCTGTTGCTGAGTGGTGCTTGCACAGTGTGAAGGTTTTTTCTGCTCCTCACCCTGCCCCACCTGTGAGAGGCTGGGGTGTGCAAGGAGCTGAGAGGGGACAGGGCTGACCCCAGCGGACCACCGGGATGCCCCACGTGTAGGACGCCATGCTCAGCAATAAAAGCTGGGGAAGAAGGAGGAAGGAGGGCACTCCCAAGTCACCTTTAGATGTGATGGAGCCCAGCTTTCCCGTAAAAGGAAGCTTTGCTTCCCTTTTATCACAACCCACGAGTCTTTGCACTTTCACCCCTCTGATCGTCCCCATCCTGCTGTGGGGGTGCGCGCAAGTGGCTGCACGGGGCTGAGCCCCCCCAGGGACTGCCCCCCAACATGGAGCAGAGCCAGTCTGGAGCTGTGAATCCAGCATCCTGCCCCAGCTCACTAATCCTGGGTCAGCTGGCTGACCTTCACTGCCCTGGTCTCCGAGCAGCCCACCCCCACACGAAGTCAAGTATTCCTGCCTGGCATCGTTTTGGGGTTTTTTGGCGTAACCAAATCTGACGATTTGTGTACAACAGCCCAGGAGAGAGCAATGAATCAATTGTAAAAGTGTAAAAAATGGGCTTTTGTGATCCGTGGGCTCTACCAGCTCCTGAGTGAGAAGTGGCACAGCTGATGTGTGTAATGTAACAGGAGAAAGAGGTCGATGAAATGTGCCCCCCCGCCAGCAGCAGTAACCCTAGAAATTCTCTGTAAAAGAGCACATTGACTCGTGTTCTACCAAGCAACTCAAGGAAAGCAACCCTACACCTTGCTAATCTCTGATCTTGGTAAGCACTGGGGTTGGGGCTGGCCTGGGGAAGCTGTGATTTAAAAGGAAATGCTGCGTATTTGGGCGCTCTGAAGATGGAGCACTGTGGGTGAAGGATCCCAAAGTTCTGAGGACTTGGCTGTTGGTGGGGCAGGTTGGGACACAGCATACGAGGTTTGGAAAGGTGGCACTGTGGGTGGGGAGGGAAAGGGGACCACCAGGAGATGCATGGAACATAGCATGGCCATAAAACACGAAAAGCAACAACTTAATCCCCCCTGATCCAGGCTGGGAGGTGTGGGTACGCTTTTGCCCAAATGAGGAGAGCATTGGCTTCATCTCTGTGTGGGGAGCAGGGAGATGACCCTCATTCCAGACCTGCAAGACAAATGCTGCTCTCCCCAGGGCAATTTGCAACTGTCAAACCCACTTTGTCAAGTGCTGGTGTACAGCAGCCTCGGTGGAATTTTTAATTCCTGCATAATGCAGGTTGTAATGGTTGTTAACACCAGGAAGTCATTTTGCAAACAAACCATAAGGCCCGTTTAGGGGCAAGAGCTCTCCTCTCACCAAGGCCCAGATGCAGCCGAGTGTCTAAGCCCTTAACCTCCAGCTCCAATAATTGCATTTTTACCAAAAAATTAGAAGTCTAAATGTTTTAAGAGGAATTTTCAGTAGGTGAAAACCACTCCTGTTTTGCTGATGTTCTTAATTTTCTCGTACCGAATGTGTCTGGCAGGGAATTACAGTCCTAACCCACTCTGCAAGAAGCAGAGGAAAGGCACAGCAGGCGCTGACCTCAGCCCCAGGCGATGTGACATTCAGAGTCACAAAGGGACCAATGCCCTCCACCAGCCACATACCGCCAGCACCCCGCCTGGATCCTCCTGTGAGCCCCCCACACCTCCCTCCTGCAGCCGGGAGAGTGGGTGGTCCCCACTAAGGGGTCCCTGCCAAACCTTTTCTTCCCTGCAAAGCTGTTGAAAACATTGTGTCCTGGGGCAGCTTTTTATACCTGTGTTGATGTCCTGCCATACCAGTGCTTTCCATGGCTTATTAATTAACTCCCACCCACTCTGGGGAACACCTAGCCACTCCCTTTGTCCTCACCCAGCCATTTATAGCATCGAGGGGATGCTAGAAATAGGTATGTGGCCACTAAAAGGCAGCGGAGATGAGAAGGGTACTGGAGTGGATTTGCAAATGAGACGTATCCCAGCTGGCAGCAGCATGAAAAGCCCTGGGTGCACTCCAAGGTAAGGGCAGAGGGAGCCGAGTGCTTGGGGTGCCGAATGGAAACTCATTTTGCGGGAAGGTCTGGTTCAGGTAATCCCTGGAAGTCGTTAATAACCTATAGACTTAGTTCCAGTTTGCTCCAGTGTAGGGATTAATTTTGCCATGAATATTTCTTTCTTGTGTCCCAGGTCTTTTAATTTGAAAGAACCTCGTTAAGTTGACGCAGAGGTCTGTTATTTTCTGCTTAAGCCAAAGCAACAAGGAGGTTGCCCCAAGCCTTAAAGCATCTGTAGCGGCACCTCCAAGAGAGGTCGTTTTCCATGTTTTCTTCACAGCTGGGAGATGGCACAGCACAGGTTGGAAAAGAAAGTGGAGCCTCTGGCACCAGCCCTGCCGAATGCTCCGCACGTTTTTTGGCTTCTTAGAAGAATTGTGTGTGTTCACAGTCAGCTCCCAAGTGCTTCCTCCAAGGGCTCCCAGGCTCATTGCGTGTCACGGATGCTTAGGTAACTTCAGCGCAAGGTTCGAGTTGGGGCTTTCTCTCTTGAGCTTTTCTTTGCCAGATCTTAGAGGTCTTTTCCAAACTGAATGATTCCATGATTGTGTTCCGCTCAGAGTCTTGCAGTGTTGTGAAAAAGAGTGGGGTGTGTGACTCTAAGGGAACAGTCTTTAAGGCTCTCACAGAGGCGTGCCAGGGCGGTGGGAGCCTAGTGGGGGGTGAAACCCCAGTGCAGCTTTGCAGGACATAGAATCATAGAATATCCTGAGCTGGAAGGGACCCACAGGGATCATCGAGTCCACCTACTGGCCCTGCAGAGGATAACCCAAAAAATCACTTTGTCCAAAATCTTGATATTCTCATGGCTTCCATGTATTTGAAGCATATAGAGCCTGAAATGTAATCGCTCTCTGCAGACTTTCAAGGACTTGTCATGTCTTACTCACTTATCACTGGAAGCAAGGTCTGGTAGCGAATCCGACACTGGTCCTATGCTGTTTTCTGGCAGAGCAATAGCACTGTGTTTAAAACAGAGTGTGTATGCGCTAGGCAAAGGTCCTACACAGTTTCTATCAGTAAAAACCCTGAAACATTTCAAGAGCTCATTTGTTTACAAGCACAATGTCTGCAGGAATGATGGAGATTTGTCGTAAGAGGAGGGAAAGGTCCCATCAGTTTGGTCGATGAGAGATTTATTCCCACTGCGTGTGTGGGACTGTCGTGCTGCAGCCAGTGGCAGCCCCTGTGGGTGCAGCCGTGGGCAGCCAGGCCCAGGGGGTGATGGGGACAGGACCCCCTGTGGTGGTCAGGACCCGGCTGCACGAGTGCACTGACCAGCACCCCACATACCTGCAGGCCCTCCTCTCATCCCCCCTGTCTCTGTTTTCCCACATTCCTCCCTGGGGATCACCTCGATCCCTGCCCTTGGCCCTTCTCCTGGACACCTCCATCGCACGCCTTTGCTGGGCTAAGGGGCAGCAGAGTCCCTGTCACGTCCCCACTCCCTGAGCTGGAAGGCAGATGTCTCTCCATCCATTCATCTATCCCTCCATCCCAGGCAGAGGAGCAAGCACCGTGCCATGAGGATGCATCATTTGTCACCCCTGGTACAAGAAGCCTGTAATTTCCACGCATTCTGGCACCTCCATGGACCACGTGCTACAGAAATCAGTCGCTCTTGCTCCTTAAAACTGCCGTGGCTTTGGCCTAGATAATTTGGACCTTTATCCCCACTGTGTCTCCAGATGCAGAATCCAGCTGTTGTTTGGGTTTGGGCACATGCTGACAAAACAGGTCAGCTGGGAGCATTCAATTAGGCTGGAGAGAAGCTCGCTGTGCTGGACGTGTCGAGATCTGGAGGCAGGAAGGCACTTTGTGATCCTTTATTTAAGTAAACAATTATTAAAATAGGCTGGGATGCCTTGAGGTGATTGGATGCAGAGGTTTACAGAGCCTGTGTTATTGCAGCGGGAGGGGCTGATAGTCCCTCTAGAGCATATTGTGATCCTGATCTACCTTTAGGATGATTTTGTGTGTCTGTGATTTGTTTGCCCCATAAAACATCAGTCAGAGTTGCCATTCTGGTGACACCACCCAAACAAATAAATGGACCATTATTGCATTAATTGCACCTAAGAAAAGGTGCAAAAGGAGGACATCACCAGACCAGCTTAGGAAGGACCTCCAGGCAGGCAGGGTGGTGGAAAACTATTGCACCACCAACATCTTTCAGTTTAAATGAAAGACCAAGAAGATTGGCAGGGGCTGCATGTGGGAGATGTGAGCCTGCCTGTGAGCCCCACTGCCTTCCTTCTCCCATCCCACCTCCAAGGATAGGAAATTGTCCCACTCCTGCCCCTCTGACAGACCTGGGACCAAAACTGAGGAAGTCGTGATAGCCTGCAGCTATGTCACCCACGGGTTCCTGCAAAAGTTGTGCTGTAAATTCCTGTCAGAGGTCGGTGCCAGGTTGTGGCTGAGGGTGTTCCCTGGCACTGGGAGGGGCTCTTGGAGAAAGGCTTGGAGCCTTGCTTGCTCCCTTGGGAGAGTGGGAACCATGAGTGCAACCATACCATGCTGTAAATTGGGATTATATCTTCTCAAAACAACTTAAAGCCCGAGACATATCTAGTGCATTTTGGGAATGGTGCCTGAAAACATGGAATCCACAATGAGTTAAAACATCAGAAAAGTCAGACCAAGCTTGGTGATGAAAAATTCCTTTTTGGTGGGGGTCACACCTTCAGAAGATCCTCTCTGTGTCCCAGCGGGACACTGGTGATGATCGTGGTATCACAGGATGGCTTTGATTGGAAGGGACCTTAAAGACCCCCTGGACTCATTCCAACTCCCTGCCAGGGGCAAGGACACTTTGATGCATGGTGGTTACCTAATTAGTGCTGGAAAAGATTCTTCCCCTCATCGTTATCCAGCCCTTCCGTTTCAAAGTGGGGTGTAATTAATCATTGCAAACCAAACCTTGTTTTGTTATTAATTGATTTTCTGACTTGCAAAATCTCAGTGATATTGAAAAAAACCCCTCAGTTTAGTGTTTCTTTGTGATCCCCATCTTCTGGAGTGATGCAATTACAGGAGCTGCTCGGGTTTCTCACCAGGAAAGTCTTTATAGCCCTACAAAGGGCTCGTTTTCTAGTGAATAATCTGTGAGTTTGAATAGTGAATAAGCTCTAAAGCCCCAGAAAACCAAAAGAAAAGCAAAACAAAAGGCAGCAGAGCAGAGTGGGAGGCTGTTGGAAAAGCTTAGGCTCTGTGTGAAGCACACTGTGTCTTGCCAAAGGCCAAAATTAGGAGAATAATAATGAAAATGCAATTTCTCACTGACTTGCCTCTAACACCAAGAGCTGCTGACACAGCTGGGGGTGCCAAAGGTGGCTGCCACCACTGAGACCTAAAACTGTGCTCCCAGGGATTAAAATTCCCAAAGCCAAGATGCGAAGTTTGGTGGTTCGGGGAAGGACTATCAGATAAAAATCCACTGAAACTCTTCTTCTTTCTCCAGGCGTCTCATCATTTGCAGCCTTTTCCTGGGACTCATCCTCCTGTCAGGATTATTCCATATGAAGGATAAGGATTACGGGTAAGTGAAGCAGAAACAAGGCTGCACGGCTTCAGGTGCCCAGGCAGCCGGTACCCAACTGTGACACCTGATTCAGCTCTCATGAGGCTTAGACTAATACTGGAAGGGCAGTGGCCCCAAAATCCATGGTCCGTGTTTGAGTGGATAAAGGATTAGCCAAAGTGCAGGTCTTCAGGGCAAAATCAGCTGGATAGGGAAAGAAAAAGGGATTGAGATGAAGCCTTTTGGTAAGTGAGAACCTGGAGAAAGAGAAAACTCTTGACATCTACACTGGAGGGATGGGGCTGGTTTGGGTACAGCCTTGCACCAGCTGGTGGGGTGTCAGAGGAGCCCCTGGGTTTGGCTTTGCCAGGTCTCAGAGATGGGCTGCAGCACCAGAGAGGCCACTTGCCCCATCTGTTGCCTTCCTGCAGAATCTCAGACAGCCACGAGGATCAAACAGTCACCCTCCTGCAGACCCTCAAACAGCCACTGCAGACCTCTCCCACGCCGTGCCATGCCAAGACAAATGTCATGTTCCTCAAGACCCACAAGACAGCCAGCAGCACCATGCTCAACATCATGTTTAGGTTTGCAGAGAGGTACAACCTCACCGTCGCCCTCCCTGCTGGCCAGCTCTTCCACCTGGGCTACCCGAGTAATTTCATGGCCCACTTTGTGGAGGATTTTGAAACCATAGGCCAAAACTATAACATTATGTGCAACCACCTGCGGTTTAACCCCTCAGAGGTAAGAAAGAGCCACAACACCTGTGGAGAAACATGGTTGGGACAGCAGTGCCTCTGGAATAACCTCTTCTTCCTCTCACGAATAGGTGCACAAAGTGATGGCACCCAACACGTTCTACTTCTCCATCCTAAGGAACCCCATTCCTCTGCTGGAGTCTTCCTACATCTACTACAAGAACGAAGCCCCTGCCTTCAGGAGCTCCAAGGACGTGAACGAGTACCTGGTGTCACCCACGAGGTATTACCACCCTGGGGATCACAGGCAGAACATCTATGCCAGGAATATCATGTGGTTTGACTTTGGCTACGACAACAACGCGGAGGACAACACAAATTACACCCAGGCTGTCCTCAAGGAGATCGAGGAGAACTTCCACCTCATCCTTATAGCAGACTACTTTGATGAGTCCATGATCCTCTTGAAACACACTTTGTGCTGGGATCTGGATGACATGATTTACTTCAAGCTCAATTCCAGAAGTCAGGACACTGTCCAGACCTTGACTGTGGAAAGTGAGGAGCGGATAAAAGCGTGGTGCTCGCTGGACTGGAAGCTCTACCTGCACTTCAACCAGAGCTTCTGGAGGAGAATTGAGGAGACCGTAGGACTGGAGGTGCTGGAGAAGGAGGTGGATCAGCTGCGAACCAGACAGAAGGAGCTCATGGAGACCTGTCTCCTGGAGCAGGAGGCAGTGGGGAAGGGTCACATCAGGAACAAAGCTCTCCAGCCTTACCAGTCAGGGGCTGCAAATATCCTGGGGTACAACCTCAAACAGGACTTGGACAAGAGGACTCTGAGAACCTGCCAGAAAATGGTCGTTCCAGAGCTCCAGTACACATCTTACCTTTACACTGTCCAACACCCACACAAGAGGAGGAAGCAGCTGGGATTGCCATTGCCGTGGACCAGTCTCTAGGAGAGGATGCAGCTCTCGAATACCAACTAGGACACATGGCAACCCACTGTAGCTTCACACTGCTTTGCATCACCCCATGTCTGGCATGTGACTGACCCACACAAGACAGGACTCTTGTGCATGAGGGGGAGGCGGTGGGGGCTTTGTTTGGGGCCACCAAGTTGGTGGTTGGTCCCTTTTCGGGGACCTTGAGCCAAAGGCTGGTCAGATCCTGCGTGATTCTTCCAGCCCGTTCCCAGCTGGGAAGTGCTGGGCAGGCTGCAGCTGGCATAGACATTCCCGCTTCTTAATCATTAATCACGGGTGTGATCATTTGCCTGCGTTAAATTTCATTTGATACCCATTGCTACATCCAGTCTGGTCACTGCTCACTGGAGCAAGTCCTGATTTTTTGGGGTTGGGGGAGGGGAGGGAAACGAGGAGAGCACAGCAAGGGGATGCAGCTCTCAAAGGAGCAGGAGACGTGTTGGATGTCCCATCCAGCAGCTTTCATGCTCAGCAAGGAGTAACCACCATGCACTGCCAGGGGCTGCCTTTGGGATGGCAGTCCCAAGCATCTGTCCCAAATCCAGGCACGCTGACTGGCTGCCTTTCTCTGTGGCATGTGAGATATTCCTTTAACCTGTATCACGAGGTGTGGCAGCCTCTGCCCCACGTGGGACACCTTGGTGGTCCCCTGGGAGGACGTTTTGTGGTTTTGCCCCTCTCTCTTGTGTGAGGGTCCCTGGTCTGTGGGCAGGGAAGGTCCTTTGGGATCAGCGTCCCTGAAGCCCTTTACCAGCACAGGGTTTGTTGGGTCCCCCCTTGCTGTGTTGGCAAACTCTCCAGCAGGGATTAGGAGGGGATGGGATGAGGCACAGCTTTGGGCACGCTGCTGCCATCCAGGTCCCCACTGCCACCCCTGCTGGTTCAGGGAGGAGAAACCAGCTCAACTTTAAAGTATTTTGGCACTTCTGGCACTGGGGGTGTGTTGGGAACACCCACGGGGCTGGTGCTGCCGTCTTGACCAACCTTCCTGGCACTGCCACAGCAGCGGGGCCACAGGGGGCAGGATGGGGAGGATGGATCTGGGGTTGCTTGGCTGGCAGTGTTGCCTCAGGGGTGAAGCTGTGGGGCAGCAGCTCGAGCTGGGAAGCAGGAGGGATGCTGGCTAGGGAGCGGGGTGGGAAGCAGATCCAGGATTTTCCTCAACTCTGTTAAAATCCAGCATGGAAGCAGCTGAGGCAAGGGTTAACCTGCCCTGCAACCTGTGATCCTCACAGCCCAGGTGTCCAGCAGCAACAACAGAGATTAACAGCATTTTCACGGTTCCCTGCTCCAGGAACCCTCTTAACCCGAGGCTCAGGAAGCATTTGTACCAGCAGGGTGGAGCAGCGGGAGCCACACGTGGTCACTCTGGGCCATCCCAGGGGCCCTTCACGGGCAGTTCTGCAGCCTATGCCTCAGTCTTCACCTTGGGGATTCTGATCCATGACCTGCCCTGTGAATTTTGTCAAGCCCTTTAAGCTAAGCTGATGAGAGAGATGGATATAGGTGTAAAAATAGTTAGTACTGTGTGCAGATGG
>VZRE01013962.1:57546-96011 GCA_013396775.1 Cephalopterus ornatus
GAGGGCTGGGGGTGCGGGGAAGGTTGGGGGTCCTGGGAGGGCTGGGACCCTCCAGACCACAACCCCCAGGCAGGGGAGCTCACAGCAGGGTGGACCAGAGTGAACATGGGCTGCAGCATGTCCCAACCTGCAGGAGGAGGGAAACTGAGGCAGGAGATGTAATTCCCCCATGATGGCTCCCCTTGCATCCCATCCCCGGGAGCCCAAAGAAGGAGGCTCAGCAGCCGTGGGGCCACCGGCTCTGCCCGGGCCCATAACGGTGCCTTTGTGCCGTGGGCACTGCACCAGCAGCTCCTCCGCTGACTCAGGGATTTTTCCTGGCCACTGCCACCGCGGGAGCCCCGTGACCCATCGGTGGGGGGACCCTGCAAGGGGAGGGGGGTGGCAGCCAAGCAGTGAGGAGACGGCTCTGCAGAAACCCGGCAGAAACCTGGCAACAGCAGGAGCTGCTGGGGCTGAGGGACAGAGGGGACAGCCCAGCTGAGCAGGACCTGGTGAGTGCCTTTGCTTTCTCTGAGGGGTGTTAGATCAGCAAAAGCTCCTGATTAAATCACAGGTGAAAGTCACTCTTGGCTGCTCCAGCTGTGCCTGGAGTGGGGTGCCCATCTCTTCCTGTGGTAATAATCCCCAGGGACATGTAACCTGGGGACAGCTGACCGTGGTGTCACTCCTGCTGTCCCCAAAGGAAGGGCACCCACTGCTGCAGGGACAGCCCAGCCGGGGACCCCACAGTCTGTGTTGTGCACCCCAGGCTCCCTCCACAGAGGAGGGGGAACAAGGAGCCCAATGGGTCCATTGTGCTGGAGGCACCAGAGGTACTGGACAAAACACTCCCTGACCCCCTCTTGGTGAGCCCAGGCTGATCTGGGCATCTCGTGTGTGCAGAGCTGGGCTCTGCCCTCCCAACGCCCACTTGAAGGGAGCAGGGAGCTCCTTTGCTCACTGGCCTTGATTTCCCAGAAGTGCATCTTGAAGATAAATTTAATTTAATTTCATTTAATTTTATTTTATATTGGGGTCCCCAGGTCAGCCTCCTTGCTGGCACGCAAAGTTGCAGCCAACCTTTGAGCTGCAGGGACTCCCCACCAGAGCAGTGCACGTTCAGCCTCTGTCTGCCCCAGCCCTGCCCCTCAGCCCCTGCTCCCTGGGGCTTCCCCAAGCCCAAACCTACCAAGTTAAATCCCCAGCCCTTCCAAGGACAACCCAGTGTCCCTGGCCGTGCCCAGCAGCTGATCCCCTGCCTTCACCAACCCGCTGTGGTGGGGCTGCATCCTTCTGCTGCAGACCCCATGGGCTCCCGGCACTTCCCCTCCCGGACCGTGCTCTTTGAGAGGGAATCCAACGGCGTCACATACCGTGTGCCCGCCCTGATCTACCTGCCCTGCGTGGCCAAGCTGCTGGCGTTCGCCGAGGAGCGGCTCAGCGCCGACGATGCCCACGCCAACCTGCTGGTGCTGCGCCGCGGCACCATCTACGGCAGCTACGTGGAGGTGGGACGGGGGGCACGCCCCGGGCTGGGGGAACGCGCGGGGCTGGGGACATGGGGACACACAGGGGGTTGTCCTCGCTGCTTGCGTGTGGCACAGCTGAGCTTCTGGAGGCAGCTGCATGGAGGAGGGAGGCTGGGATGGGTGAAGTGAACCATGGAATCCCAGAATGGTTTGGGTTGGAAGGGAACTCAAAGCTCATCTCATTCTACCCCCTTGCCTTGGGAAGGGACACCTTGCACTAGAGACCAGGTTGCTCTAAGCCCTGTCCAACCTGGCCTGGAACACTTCCAGGGGCACGGACAGCCACAGTTTCTCTGGGCGAAAAAGTGGGATGTTCCTCACCTGTCTCGTCCCTTTCCATTCTCTCCTCCTCCTCCTCCCTGGGCAGTGGGAAGACATGCGTGTGCTGGAGACAGCGACGCTGCAGCACCACCGGTCAATGAACCCCTGCCCACTCTATGATGAATTCACGGGCACCCTCTTCCTCTTCTTCATCACGGTGCTGGGCAGGACACCCGAAGCCTACCAGATTGTCACTGGCCAGAACGTCACCCGCCTCTGCTGCGTCACCAGCGCTGACCAGGGTCTGAGCTGGAGCACGGCCACGGACCTGACACAGCAGGTCATTGGCGCAGCCATCAAAGGTACCCAGCTGGAGAGGGCTGGGGAGGGGGAAGGCTGGCCAACAAGCAGGCGACTGTAGGTTTTGGCCTCCTGGAGCCACCCATGGTGTGGCTGGAGGTGACCTTGGAGTAGGAAGCTCACAAACTTCCAAGAGCGTGGAAGAGAACGTTAAGCAGAGGGGAGAGGGGATGGAGGGAGTATCTATATCGCTTGGGGTAGGAAAAAGATGGAGACCTCCCCACAGTCATGGGTAGGACCATGTGTGAGGACAATCAGGCAGCATGAGGCTGCCCTCCCAGCCCACCACCTGGCTTAGCTGGACAGGGGAAGACCTGGAGACCCTTCCAGATTGGGCATGGCAGGGTACCGTGGTGGTCACTGTTTGCCCATTCCACTCTCACCCCGTCCCATCTCCGCTCTGCAGACTGGGCGACGTTCGCGCTGGGCCCTGGGCACGGGATCCAGCTGCGCTCCGGCCGGCTGCTGGTGCCCGCCTACAGCTACCACATCGACTGCAAGGAGTGCTTTGGGCAGCTCTGCAAGACCACCCCACACTCCTTTGCCTTCTACAGCGACGACCACGGCCGCGGCTGGCGCTTCGGGGAGTTCATCCCCAACCTGCAGACAGGCGAGTGCCAGCTGGTCTCAGTGGATGAGGAGGATGGATCCAATGTCCTCTACTGCAATGCCCGCAGCCCGTTGGGCTTCAGGGTCCAGGCACTCAGCACAGATGATGGGGCCGTCTTCCACAGGGGGCAGCTGGTCCAGCGGCTGGTTGAGCCCCCCCATGGCTGTCATGGCAGTGTCATTGGCTTCCCAGCACCATTTGTGTATGTCCCCACCACCTGCCAGGACTCTGTGTTGCCCCTCCAGGGCTCAGGTCGACGGCTGCTCCCCGGGATGTTCCACGGGTTTCGGTACCTGCCCACCTGGAAGGCAGCAGGTGATGAGCTGCCCACTGTGGCCACTGGCAGCCACCATGAGCCAGATGAGCCCAGTGAGGACTGTCCTACTCCAAGGCACAAGCAACAAGCCGACAGCATCACCTTGGCCCAGGGGGACCCTGCAGCAAACCCCAACCCCACTCCCTTCTTCCAAGCACCGACATGGATCCTCTACTCGCACCCCACCAGCTCCATGTCACGGGTCAACATGGGCATTCACCTGAGCACCTTCCCCAGGGATGCGGAGAGCTGGACAGAGCCCTGGGTCATCTACGAGGGCCCGAGTGCTTACTCAGACCTGGCTTACATGGAGCTGCCCTACAGGGAGGCCCCGGTGGCTGGTGGCACAGCCATCGCCTTCGCCTGCCTCTATGAGAACGGGACAAGGTCGCCCTACGAGCAGATCTCCTTCAGCATGTTCACGCTGCATGATGTGCTCCAGAACATCCCCGTGACAGCCACGGCTCCCCGCCGGCACCGCGGCCCCCGGCACCACAGGAAGCGGCGCCGAAGGAACTGCCTCGTGTCCTAGTGACCCCCCAGGTCACCTCCCCCCATCCACCCAGTGCCAGATCCCAGGACATCAACCCATAGCCTGAGGTCCTGCCCCCCTCCAGCACGGCCACATCACACACAGCAGTGTTACCGTCCCCAGGCTGGATTTGATCTCACTTTTATTGTTATTTTTTTATTTTTAATTATATATCGGTTGGTGGGGAGGCTTGTGCCCCCCACCCAGCCCCCGGCTCCTTTCCAAGCAAGAGCCACCTCATGAAACAGATACTGGGGGGCAATGCCAAAAGGAGGCAGCTGGGGGCACCCTGTGCCATCCCTGTGTGCTGGGTCAGGGGGACACGGTGCTCCAGCTGTGCCACATGTGGTACCACCACCCTGCTCCAGGGGTTTTCCTCCCGTTGTTATAAAGAGCTATGTTATATAAATGTTTTATATGTTATATAAATGTTTCGTGTTATATAATGTTAAATTGTTTCTTTTTCATGAAAAGGCTTTTTCTCAATGGTCTCCCTAAAGTCACTGTGAGGGTTTGGGCTGGGTTAGAGTTCGGTTCCTTCATCACATCTGGAGCGGGTCTGGGTTTTCTATTTGGGCTGACGATAAAGAAATGTTTATGTTGCATCACTTGTCTGTCTTGGGTTCTGTTTCTGTCTCTTTGTTATTTTCCTTTACATTACAATTTATTACCATTATTTCAATTATTAAACTGTCAACCCATGAGTCTTCTCATTTTACCACTCTGATTCACTCCCCATCCATCCCACGGGATGGGGGCGAGGGAGTGGCTGCGTCACTGTGTCAGGTGCCAGCTGGGGTTAAACTACCAAATGGCCCAGTTACTGTTTAATCTGGCTCAGTGCTTTGGTTTCTTTAATCTGCTGCCACCATCACTGCTTTCCTTGGCCCTTGTCAGTGGGGGCCATCACGGGCAGGCTCAGGCCCACACTGGGTCCCTGTAAAGGTTTAGGGCAGTGGGGGATGCACCGAAACCAGTGACCCCCCTGTAAGCACAGCAGTGGGGTCCTGGTCCTGGGGATGAGCAGCAGCTGCTCCTGACATTTGTGTGGGGAGAACTTTGGGGGGGCTACACCTCAGTTCCAGCCCTCCCTCCTCCAGCAGGACTCCATCCAAGTGCTCCAGCCAGAGCCCAGCTCAGCTTCTCTGGTCTCCTTCCCCTCTCCTGCCCTCTGCAGGTGACAAACACCAGCCCAGCTGCCCTAAATATGAATTGACTAACAAAAATTACATTAGTGTCCCTCTCTTGTCTCTACAAACACCATCATGTCACATTTTGCACTGGGGTGGGTGGAGGCAGCCGAGGAAGCCGCTGGGCTCATGCTGGGGTGCCATGAGCCAAGTCCTCACCTCCATCTCTCACCTGGCTGGTTTCCAACCCCAAAGAGCACCTGCTCCAGGGAGGAGGGAAGTGGTATGGCCTGGTTGGAGGGCTCTGCATGGCAGCAGCACTTGGCACGCCAGCCCCACTAATGCTGCTCCAACACTTGGGATGTCCGTCCCTCACAGGGGACTCTGTCCGTCTCACACGGGGCTCTTGCAATGGGCCGGTGTCACAGTTCCTACCATACCTCCAGTACGGCGTGTGCCACCAGCCGAGTGACACCAGGGGTGACACCTCCGAGCGCAGCCTCCTGGCACTGCCCCCAGGCCCTACTTGCCCTCACAGAGGCCACAGAGGCAGCCGAGGCAGCCGTTGACGATCTGGAGGAAGGACAGCACCATCTCGGCCACGCTGACGAGCAGCAGGATGGAGAAGAGGACGACATTCCAGGCCACAATGCCCTCTGGCTCCAGGCAGATGCTCCAGGTGTGCCGATCGTAGAGGTAGGTCTTAGCCCTGTGTGACAGGGAGGGGAGGAGATGCAGGATGCTGCCCGTGCCAGGTCAGGAATCCCATCGCTTCCCACCATGGAGGGTGTCCCAGACATCCCGTCCTTCAGCCTGAGGATCAGTGGGGTCAGGAGGGTGATGGAAGTGCAAAGCACCACATAGAAATTCATGGAAGGTGAGCACCCCTTGAGCTACCAAGATCTTGCAAGTGCCTACCCACCCCAACACCGTAATTAACACTGACTTAATTAGCAATGAGCCGATGAGGCAGCACTGGTGATTCAGCCCCTCACCTGGCGTCAGGCCCCTGGCCAGCGGCATCTGGGAAGGGGTAACCCCAGAGGGATTCGTGCCCGAGGCCGAGCTCGGAGGCGTTGTAGAAGCAGAGGGGGCCGTTGGTCAAACCCACCCCGGAGAGGACGAAGCAGGCGGCAGCGCCCACGAACGCCAGCTTGGAGAGCACGGTGGAGATGAAGGCCTGTGGGGAGCACAGGGGGACGGGGGGGACACTGCAATTCAGGCGGGCTCCAAAACACAGCTGCTGGCTTTAAGCACATTTGATAGGGGGAAAACTCCCCTCCCCTTCACCCTAAGGGGCTCCAGTCCCCAGCCGCTGTGGCTGAGGATGGAACCATTGCTGGGCTGGGCAGAAGCAGGCAGGGAGTGGAGACAGGCAGGGAGGGACATGGGGAGGAGCCAGGACAGGGGCAAGGAGCAGGGAGAGGCAGGGAGGGAAATGGGCAAGGAGCGGGGAGAGGCAGGGAGGGAAATGGGCAAGGAGCGGGGAGAGGCCATGCAGAGACTGGTGGGACAGAGTCCATGACAGCACACAAGGAAAGCCTGTCTTCTGGGAAGGGGCCACCATGCAGCATCCCACCATGGGACCATGAGAAAGGGGGATCTGTGCAGTGCCCCCACCACAGGGCCGTTGGAGACAGACACCCTGCCAGGGCCTGCGGTGGGAGAGGGGCCACCCACCACATCCCACCATGGGATGAGAGGTGAATCCATGCCGTGTCCCACTGTGGGGCCACTGGCACCCTTCCAGTCCCACCCCACATCCCACCCCATGCTGCTGGGCACTGCTTTGGCACAGGGGTCTCTTACATTCCAGCGGGTGCCACAGCTGGAGCAGCCGGCGCATCGCCACCCCAATGCTGTGATGTGGGTCGCTGCCAGCAGCACCTGTGGGAAGGAAAAGTGAGGCTAGGGGACAAAGAGGAGCCACCTGCCCTGCTCCATCCCTCTGTCCCTGCTCCACAGGCCCGTGAGGAGGGACGGGTGTGACCCACAGTACTCACGGGGATGCCGCCTCCCCAGACACCCGGCACGGCCACGGCGTGTCTGCTGATGTGCCCCTGCAACAGGTACTTGGATGCTCTGCCAGGGAAGAGCAGGAGGATGCTGGCTGCCATGGAGAGCGTGCCCAGGGCCAGCAGGCAGGGCCCCACAATCCGGCTGCACTTCCCCACACACATGTCTGTCCTGCGTGGGAACAGGGAGGAAGAGGAGGAGAGGAAAGGGCTGTGTTCAGTCTCGTGGTGCCCCACGGCTTCCCCACCCCGAGCCCGTCCCACAGGTGTGGGAGAATAGGAGTTGCTGGGTTGTGGATTTGGGTTCCAGCCCACTCCACTGGCACTCCCCCTACTTGAGGGTGATTTCCAATGGAAATCCTAATATTTCTTTGCCAAACAGGCAATGGAGTTTAAGACAACAGCGTGTCCCACTCCAAGCCTTGAGACCTGTGCAACCGCAGAGTGGGCTCCTCTGGAATGTGCCCCTGCCCAGGGTTGGAGGGAACGAGATGGTCTGTAAGGTCCCTTCCAACCCAAACCAGTCTGTGATTCTGTGATAATGTTGCTGCAGGTGGCAAACCACCCACCATGGCTCAGTTTGGCTTTCAGTTTTAACAGAGAGTGGGAGTGAGCCAGGAAAGCGGCAAAATCCTTGGACAAGGACTTGTGAAAGCACATCAGTCTCCAATCAAAAATCCAACAGCAACTCCATCCCTGTCGTATGCGAATCCTGCCATAGGTCTGAGTATGCTGAAACTAATTAAAGTTAATTAAGGAAAAGTTATCCCCTACCCTCCAACTCCACTGACATCTTACTGAGTTATGAGTTCACCTAGAAAGCGCCTGCCCATCTCCAGGTGACACCTTGTCCAAAACTACCTCTCTTCTGTACCTACAAGACAGGGATGTCCATTCGTCCCTCTGAGACCTATGAAAACAACCTGTTTTGGTGCTGTCCTGGCTCCCAGGTTTCTTCTACCCTGAGTTCTCTTTGCTCCAAGCTGGGTTTATGCATTTTCCACTTTCCTTGTGGATTGTGGCCCATTTCGCACAAGTTCCCCGGATCGAGCTGCTTCTGGCTCTGGATAATCTTTTTCGAGCTTGCTCTGGCTTTGCAAAGCAGAAGTGACTGTGGCACCACTGCACCACGTGGTTGTTGGCTGTTCCCGTGGGAAGAGCTGCCTCAGCCCGCTGCCTCCGTGTGCCGGGGAGGAGCGGCTCAGGCAGTGCATCCGGCCCAGCACGGCCCGGCCCAAGGGGGTCTGCTGGAGAGCTGCCACACCAGTCCCAGCAGGATGCCAGGGAGGACTGAGCATGGAGGAAGGGGCTGGGAAGGCCTGTGTGGAGGGGACAAGAGCCAACATGCCTGAGTGGACCACCAGCTCCCCCCATCCTGGAGTTCCACCTCCCCTCTGTTTTCCGTCCTGCCAGCCTTGGTTATATGGAATTTAGGGCCCCTCACCCTTGGTGTGGTCCTGCCTGCAGTCCAGGGATTGTGAGTAGTTGTCCTCCCCCTACAGCCATGAGTATCCAGTGCTGAGTCCCACCTCCCCACCACGGAGGACCTTCTGGAACAGCTTCAACAGCTCCTGCTCCTCTGAGCTCACAGCCCAGGCTCTCGCCAGCCACAGCTTTCTGCAACCTCATCTTCTCCAAGGATTCTCCTTCCCCTCCACAGCTGCCCTCTCCCTGGGAACGGCAGGAGGCCTCTTTCCCCCCAGGAAGCTCCCCATGGTGTGCTGTCCCCTCTAAACGTTCCCCTTGAACAAGCAGCTTCCACCTCAGCCAACACAGACAAACCCCTGTGCAAGGGGAGGCAAAGCCAAAGTGCAGCTGATCCCGTCTCCATCAGGACCCTTGAAAGCCTCAGCCCTTCTGCCAGCACATCTCCACGGAAAAGCACGGGGATTCCAGCAAAGCCCAGGGAATCTGTCCTCCCCGCTTCCTGGCTTACCTGGGAGTGATGCCACGCGGAGCCAGCAGCATCCACCTCTCGGATGAGCCCTGTACTGGAGGCATCTCCCCCCAGCTGACTATTTATGATGCCCCAGGGTGTGCTCCCTGTCTTCCTCCTCCCACCCAAGGTCCGCCCATGCAACAGTCATGATCCTTCCATCCAAAGGATGACTGTCCCGGCTGAATGAGCCAGATCCTCCGGCGCTGTGGCTGATCCTTCTGCACAGTCCTTCCCCCTTTCACTGCCAGAGTTCATCAAGACAGGCACAACTTCAGATTTTAAGGTTTCTACCACATCTGCACTAAATGCCTCGACCGCTGCCTGAGAAGCGAACGCCGTTGCTCCTGGAACAACCTGTGGTGACCACGCTGGGAGAAGGCTGCCCTCTCTCACTAATATTTTAATAAAAGCTTCTAAATAAACAGTCTTGTGTCTCAGATGGTTCTTAACTCCCATCTTCTTCTTCCTCACAGGAGGCCCAGGACATCTTAATTATTCCAAGTCCTCAGACACCTTTTCCCACCTGGGGGGCCCATGGCTGGCAGTCACTGTGCAGCAGGGAAACTCCTCTGCTATTCCCACAGGGAAGGTTTGACAGTACGGGAACAGGATTGGGAGAACATGAATGATCTCTGTGTCCGAGAACAGGAGACAGAGAAACTGTGGCCCCAAAAAATGGCAAAAATGGGGCAGTTTTGTTGGCAGAGGAGTTGCAGGTGGCATGAGCAAAGAGAAGAATGGCTCGTGGGCTGTGAAGGCAGAAGGAAGAATCTTCTCCAAGAATTTCGAGACGGTTCCTGTTCCTTGTGTGTTCGTGAGGACCTGAGGCACATCAGCTGCTTGGGACAGGGGCTTCCCAATCCACCACGGCTGCAAAGCCAGGTCAGTGTCCTGAGACAGTCATGCTCTGATGCTGTAAGTAAAAAAAGCACCTGGAGTGCTGCCTTTTGGTCCATACCCCAACCTGCTCTGCCCAGGGAGACCCACACGAGAGGCATTTGCTGAGGTGTTTCAAAGTGGCTTTTCCTGCTTTTGAATCAATGAGTTGAGGGTATAAATCCTGCTCCAAGACAGGAAGAAATAGAAGGTGGAGTTGGAGCCCTCAAGAGTCGCATGGGAAAAGATGAATGATTGAGGCCGAGTCACATCAGGCAATTCTGTTCCTCTAGGAAAAATGAGAGGAGCAGATTATCCGACAGCTCCTCTGAAAGGAAAAACCAGAGTCTGCTGCAGCACGTAAACTCCCATTTTATTCCTAAAAAAGACAAATTGGTCTCTGAAAGGCAGACAACAGCAAAGACAAATCATGCAGGACAGCAGAGTGCTGAGAAAAATCCAATTTCTCCTTCCTCTCTTTTCTTACTTAGAAAGAAGGGAAGCGTTCCTTTGCTCCCGGAAGAAGACGTGTTGCAACCTCATCTTGTGCCTTTCCTACGTCACGGCAATCTGAGCTTCCCACGTTGCCCCACACATGATCCGCTCCATCACCTCCCACAGGAAATCTCGGGGCCGGGGAAGCATTCGGGGGGAATCTGGGATTGCTGATCTTCCCCTTGTGCCCGTAAGAGTAACCATAATAGCAAAAGGCTAATTTTAGCCCAGCACGTGAGGGGCTGTGGCCCTGCCTTTCTCACACGAGAGCTTAATTGTGAAAGCACCCGCACAGCAATTATGGGCAAGGAACTTGCTGCCAGGCCACCCAGTCACGGCACAGCCAAACCTGGTCCCATGTAATTCCAGCTCAGCAAGGTCCTGCTCTGACCCCCTCTCCCAGTTTCTTTGCTTCCCTGCTCCCCTTCTCTTCCCCAAACTTCTTCAGGGCTGGGGGAATTGCACAGGTTGGGTTTCAAGAGTGGTTTGGCCTCCAGGAGAATGAGAGGCTGAGCAGAGTTGGAAGCGTTGAGATGAAATCTTTCTGTGTCAAACACCAGCCTCCACCTCGGTTCCTGGCCAGAGGATGCTCAGCACAACCCACTGTTCTCTCCTGCTCCTCTCCATAGAATCTTCAAATCTATTTCTGCCACAAGTCAGCCAAGACTCCTCCAAAATCTCCTTGGACAAACCCCTGCAGGCTAGAACTGAAAAAAATACCAACACAATGCTGCTGGACAGGATTTGCTTTAGTGCCCTTACAAATGACACCTGAATTAATACTTCAGATAAACCAACTCCGTTAAATAATTGGAAGAAGTCTGCAGAAAGGAAGAATAAACTAATTAAACCCAAGAGGTGTCTTGAGTTTGAGGTGTCCCTGTAGTTCCTTGACCTGCAAATGAAAAAAGATTTCCAACTCAGCTGGAATGGGAAATATTTTCCTAAGCTGCATGAAGGGATCAGAGTGTTTTCCACCTTCAAACAGGGCAAGACCATGGCAGTGGCTGAGGTCACTGTTTCAGCGGAGACCTACCTACAGTCAAGGAACATGAGGATGACCCAAAATTAGTTTCTTAATTATTGTTACCCCACTGTACCTGCCAAGCCCTTGTCCAGAAGGGCCTCTGCTCATCGGCATTTCACAAGAGGCCATGGCAGGAACATCCCAAAAAGCCCCACAACAATTGCAGAAAGCAGAGGCTCTGCCTCGACAACACCTGTACCAGGAGGACACTGACAGGTCAGAACAGAAAGCCCCATTTTCTCTGCTCTTCCAATTGGAAGGACAGAAAATCCTATCCCTGCCTCCTTTTATTTGTTTTCATAAGAGTGTTTTTCCTATCAAGGTCCCAAAAGTTTGTCTCACTTCAAGATTTTGTACCCTCTAGAATGGGCTGAAGTTTTCTTGGGCTAAGGAAGCAGTGCACTGCTGTCAACAGTTCCTTATCCTTCTACCCCAGTATCTTTAAGGAAAAACTCTGGAACTCCCCATGTAACACAGGGACAGACTTTCATTAGAACAAAACCAACAAATAAAACCCAACCCCCAAAAAAACCCAAGAGCTGAAGAAAGCTACTGAAAACAGTTTGTTTTATTTCCAGGATCAAATATTACAATAGGACATTTACATATATTTATAAAAAATGCAGCAGTTGTGTATATAGATCAGAGGTTTCCTTGAGTTTGGTCCCTCCCAGCACAGTGAGCTGAAATCTTCCAAATGAATCCTCTCCCTCCTCCCATGTGAAGTCGACATCACTGAAGAAAGCGACCGTTGTAAAAAGTTGTGACTTGAAACTGGATATTCTTCCAGTTCGAGGAAACAGCCTCGTTTTAAAAAAAAAATCATCTGTCCTAGAGTGTGGTGTCTCTGAGTTTTACCCAGAGGTTCTTCATAGAAATCTGGTCTATAAAATAGCACCTCGTCTCCTGCTCCGCAGACAGTTCCTGCATCCTTCCACACCTTAAATCTCAGAACCACTTCACAAGCAAGTTGCACAATGACTTTTCTCTGTACTGCAGACACTCACAGCAACTAAAGCCAGTGGCCAAGTCCCGGATTTCTGCATCACTCACAAGGTACCCATGGAAAACACTGGATAATCCCGAGGCAGACTGAGGCACCAGTGTTGAGTGCCGTGGTCTCCAATTAAGAACACGTGTGTGTATGTACATATGGCTCTATTTATTGGGAGTGGACAGACACCAAGCATCTCAGGGACAAGAGGAGACAGGAATAAAAGTCGTCACAGAAAGGGCATCCATTAACCTCCCCAGCTCCAAATCCAAACATGCCCGTGGGCACTTCAGCAACCCGGATGGCCAACACAGGGCTCAACATCAGTGTGTTTTGTCTTTGAAACAGGAGCTGTTCGGTTTATAGAACATAATTTGTTAAAATAAATAAATAGAAAGGGTGAGGGTGAGCAGAGGCTGGATCTGAATCTATTAGAACAGCCAGACAAGGCACAGCCAGTTCTTATGGGACAGCGACTTTGCACTTCCCCCACCTAAAGCACATCTCCGCCACCCCTTTTCCTCTTGGAATACAAGTCCACCTGCTTTATCAACTTGATAAAAAAGGGATTAAACCAGAAGAAAACAGTGACATTTAACACAAATAGAAAAGGAATAAAAATTGACAAGTTCTTAAAATGACAGATCTTTCCACTTGCACTGACATTCCCACACAGGTCTCTATGTTCATAATCTGGTTTTATGTGTTCTAGACAAAGAACCACAAACACCACATTTCTGCATCTCCGCAGTGTTTGGTACCTGACAAAACACGGCCCAAGTGATGCTCTGCCCCCCAAAAGAAAATTGGTTTTAGTTTAGCCCTTGTTGCTTGAGTCCCTGTGAAGAAGCTCAGTGCTCCGGGAGGAACAGGACCCAGGTATGACCAGAAATGTTTGGCAAAGCCTTCACCTGCCCTGTTTACATCATGCTGGGAGGCTAAAGCTGGTCAATCAGCTTGACTTAAGAGCATGCGGCATCAGGAAGATCCAAAATCCTTCTGTGGGCCTCTGAAGGATCACAGGTGGGAAGTAAAAGTGTCAGCAGCAGCTGGCAGGGAAAGCCAGTGCTCATTTCACCTTCTGTTTGTGAATCTAGGCTGTGACTGGGACTACTGGACATCAAATCCCACAGTGAAGCCTCGTGGGATGAAGAGCACAGGCAGAGGAAACAGTCCTGACGAGTTCTCTGCCCAGAAAAGCCCTCACTGCCTACATGCACCGCTGCTCCTCCAAACCCAGCCCTTGCAACACCCCATATGCAAATTCTGACCAAGCAACAACCCACCGGAAGCCACAAACCATAGCCTTTAAAGGGTTTGTTTCCTTTGTCCTTTGCATGTCAACATCTTATTTCACAACCAGATCTAAGGCATTTTTTCCAACCCGCCAAAGGCAGTTCGAGCTGCAGATTTCACATCCAGAAGTGACTGTGGCAAAGGCTCTTTAAATAGTGCCCAACCAGCCCTCACCTTTGTGGCTGTCCCAGCCACAACTTGGTTCGTGTTTTCACCCCCGTTCCTCAGGACAGCAAAACACATCCTCCTTCAACAGGCTTCAACAGGGATGAAGATCCAAAGGGGTTGTATCCTGGCTGGTGCAGTTTCTTAACAGCTTTCAGCCCCCACAGTACAGCTGACTGACACGTGTGCCACAGCACTGGCTGTTATTTGGGTTGGGAAGAAAGGAGAGAGGGGACAGGAATGAAGGGAGAGAAGATCCATGCGTAGGGAACACACATTCCCTAAACACTCCTTTCTCTGTCTCTTGCTCTCAAAGCAAAGCAAAAGAAAACTGATAGGAAAAACACATTGTGCCACAGAAACTAGTAACAACAACAAAAAAAAGCCAGGATCGTGATTTCTCGGAACGGAACAAACTACTAGAAACCAAAAGATGGGAGAAAAATCCCACTTTCAATGTAAATCTTCATGTTCTTCTTTCCCTGCTAGAGCAACTCCTGGTGTCATCACAGAGCTCACAGCCCAGTGAGTACACGAGTACACCCACGGAGGACCCTGGAACCACCAAGGGTGCACGAGCAGGAGAGCAGGGAAGGTCCCTGTGCTCCCACCGCCCAAGGGACACGAGGGGCTGTCACTCCACATGTGTTGGCTTCTGCCTCCTGTTGGCAGCCTGCCTTCACCTGGCCTGGGGCTGACCATGGAGGAGCAGCAAACAGTGAGTTATTCCAACTAGGCAGCTGAAGCTGCTTCGGGAAGCACTTAGATCTATGTGGAAACACAAGTTATCAATCTGGATACCACAGAAACTTCAGTCCAGAGGTGCCACTGCTGCTTCAGAGGCCAAACACAACCCCCCTCTCCTCTGCAGCCCTGCCACCTCCCACACTGGGAGCTGCTTCCATGTCACAGTGTCTTTACAAGCCAAAAATGACATCTGGTGACACCAATCAGGAAACTGTGGCCAGATTTTGCTTTCCTGACACTACATCCTGCAGTAGAATGCAGCCAGTGTTTGTGTAGAAGGGAAATCAATTTACACAACTGCATGATTACATGTCAAACCCAATTATGAATAGACAGCTGTGAGTTCAAATTCTCATGGGCAATGCAAAACATTTTCTGTGATTCTTCACATTTAAAGGCTCCTAAGTACCCAGGCTAGTATGAAACCAAAGGCAAAATATCTTTAAAAGTTTGAACACAGTAAATTTCTGACTACCGAAGTCTTTAACAAGTACAATCATCTGAGAGTGGCAGAAAAAGTCAGCAGTTATGGCAGGTCCCAGCTGCCTTCCTCCTCACTGAGGAAGAGTGTGTCAAACCGAGTTTTCAGCTGTAAATACACAAACTTCCCAACCACCCTGATGGCTGTGCTGGTTAACTCCTGTCCCACTGCAACACCTGCTGGAACACCAACTGATCAACAGCTCCACGTCTACAGAAGACACTGGAGGAAAAACAGGGCACTGACTCCTGGTGCCAACTTCCAGAGCTGAAAGGAAAACCTAAAGAAAGGAGCAGCTTTACAAGCAGCCCCCCAGCCCTAGAGGTAAGCGACAGTAGATGAACATGGCAATAGAATAAAAATCATCCCAGGGAGTTCCAGCCACCAGGCAGGGAAGTTTTTTCAGAGGCATTAACTCGTGCCAGTCACTCCTGGGAAAACCAACCAAGACACTGTGCCAAGGGAAAAAAGACAAGTAACCATCAAGTCTGTGGCAGGTGTTTTCAGAGTCCAAGATCTCCACAGTACCACCTTCTGTCATCATTTGCAAAAACCTGAGAACAAGTAAGGAGACACTTTGAGGATGTTGGGAAGGGAACATGGAACACCCACCCACTTCCACGAAGGAGTTGGTTCTGCTCCAGCAGTGGACACACAGCTCTCCCTCTGGGCCAAGCAGTCAATCCCAAACAGAGCCCAGCTGGCTTTTTGGGGGGGATTGGTTGTGTTTTTTTTTTTTTACTATGTGCACTGGCAGTTTAAAGCAAGAGAAAAACATGATGTCAACCTAGAAACCATTAAATTAGATGGGGGCAGAGTATTTTACCACAGCTCAACCCAACTTCTTCACAAAACCAGAGTGTTGGGTAAGGGAACCCTTGAGAAGGCTGGAAGGTTAATGGACACCTTTCATGTAGGGAATCCAAGCAAAGGAAAGACTGTCCTGAAGGTTACGCTCTCTCCTTAGAGAGATGACTCAGTGCCTTATCACACACTCTTTTCAAAAATAAATTAAACAAAACAGATTTAAGAATAGCAGCGAGAAGGGTTTGTGTATTATGGCCACTCCAAGCTCCAGCACGCTGGACACGCCGATCACCGTTTTACTTTATCCCAGGAAAGCAGAGGGAAGATGTTCTTCCCAACGCTCTCTGCAGCTGAGGAAGAAAATAAAACTCTGAGCACTCTCATTTGGTCACTAGAGCAGGAGAAGGGAGGAAGAGAGAGAGGAGAAGGGAGGAAGAGAGAGGAAGAGAGGGAAGGGCCAGTCAGCTGCCTGTCTGATTCCAGCACTGCAATCCTATGACCCTTAACTGCATATTTAACGAGTCGGTGTCCCAGGCAAAGGGGAGAGGGGAGGAAGGCTGGGAGAACTCAGGCCACAGCGCTAATTCCTTTCCTGCACAAAGACAGTCTCTTGAGGACACAGGCCTGCCTCCTGTAACGTGATCTCATAGTCCAGGTGGGAGAGTTTCCTCCGGGGGAAGTTGGTGAGCAGTTCAAAGCGTTCGTTCGGGTATCCTTTGGACTGGACGTGTTTCACGAGCGCCTGGAGAGAAAGGAAGGCAAAGGAGTGTCACAGAATTCAAAAGAGGAACCTGATACACATAAATGTAAACCATACATAATAGGACACTCATGCAAGAAATAAAAAAAAAAAATCAAATTTACGAATAAAATAAAAATTCGGAAAAGTTGAAAAAAATTGAAAAAAATTGAAATAAAATTTGGGGGAAGAAAAGGCCTTAAATGCTCCCAAATAAAAGCCCCCTCTCTTGTTTATCAGATATTAATCCTTACCCTAAACCTAAAAGCCACCAAAGAAGCATCTTCTGTGAGGTAGCACTGACCAAAATAAAAGCAGTACTTTTACTCTTTTTTTTTTTCCTTTCTTGCCTTCAAGAAGCATGAGAGTTTAGGGTTGCTTGATTGGTGTTTTTAAAGCTCTTTACAATTCACTGACTTTTCTGCCTACAGTGGCAATTGGGGCAGGATACAGAGGGCATTGGGATGAAGGAACATCAGCCTCACAACCCTACAAGCAGTGGCATCAGGAAGAGCTCATGTCCATGCTTATGATAAGGGAAATTTCCTAAGTTCATCAGGAAATACAGCAGATAAAGAGCATGAAGTAGGATTATCATCACAGCGTTTCAATATAAAGATGGCATTTCTTTCCCAAAGATGCACGGTGAGGAGAGACAACACACACAAGTTGCCCCAGGGGAAATTTCATCTGGATATAAAAAAAAGGAATTCTTTATCATGAGAGAAATTAAACTTCGGAGTGAACTTCCAAGGGAAATAGTGCCACGTCACTCGCTGGAATTACTCCGGACTCAGCTTGAGAGGGCCCCGGAGAAGCTCGTCTACAGCCCTGCTTTCAACAGGGGGTTAGAGCAGATGATCTACAGGGATCCTGTTCAACCTGGACTTTTCCAAGGTCTGATGAGTGCAGGGAAGGACCTGCATGGAGGTTTCTTCCAAATTCATCAAAACCCACACACAAGCCTTTGGCACGAGGAGACTGTTCCCCAACCTCCTCCTTTACCAGGAGTGGTCTCCAGTTGACTTCGCAGATTACAATGCCTGTGTCTGCTGGGGAATGCAGGGAAGTGGGTTTGACTTCCTTCTCAGGGAGCAGGGATGATCAAAATTCCCCTAAAAACCACTGGATTTAAATACTCATTCAAGTTTCTTGCCCACATCCCTCCCTGTTTACGGGCCAGTCTGTCCTGCACACATGAAACACTTGGCAAACAAAAGGTGTTCAGGGGAGTTGAGCTGCTGAATAGAGCAAAGTCCACTTAATTTGCACATAAAGAACAACTGCTTCTGTAAAAAGGGGGGGAAATGGGATTACGGTAATACTGGAAGCATAAGCACCTCCTGGAAACAAGAGCATATAAAGAAGCCACACTTGATTGATAACAACACAATGATTAAAAATAAGACACTTTTAAAACCAGCCAGTGTTGGTGGGTATCATCAGTTAAAACTCCTCAAGTGCAACTGTCTCCTTAAGCAATTTCTTTTTCTAGTTCTGGCCAGCTTTAAAATGGAAAAAATCATCGTGGAAACGATGCTTACAAAGAAACACCTGAGACTCAAATCCTGATCTGACTGAAACGGCTATAGAAGATCACATGGGGTGAGCACTCAAGCTGCCTGCTCAGCTCTGCAATCCAAAGATGACTTTACCCACAAACCTTGACTCAGCTCGATATCTCTGCTGACTGTAGAGCAGAAAGGAAATCACATGCTGAGATAAATTTCCTTTAACTTCCACAGTCCATAAAAGGAGTCAAACCAGAAGGCAGGATTTTCAGGGTATATCTCAGTATTACACCTATGTACTTCCTAAATAAATTCCGTAAGTATTCAAAAGTGCTACATGCTTAATAATCCACACAAATTTACTTAGCAGGCTGCTTTCAAAAAGCAGTCAAGCTTTTTTTTCCCCATTTATTTTCAAGCAGGAGAGTTAAGAACATGAGCTTAGGACACTGTACACTCCCAGAGTGCTGCAGACTAGGTGATAGCCTCATTTTCTGTAACAGATAGGACACTTTTCTCACAAATCTGCACAAAATCCTTCTGAAGAGGTGTTTTTTTGCCTTCCCTAAGACTATTAAGTGGAGTACATAAAAATGAGCTTAACTGTCCTGAGAGCTCTTGGCTAACAGGAAGACGGTGACCCCTCTGCACACTGCTGCCAGGTAAGCACCCACAAAACCTTGATGGAAATGCCATCCACACCGACTTCTCCAAGGGAAGCCGGCCCAAAGCACAGCTGAAACTGTGAATTCACTGTGAAATCGAAATTAATATTGTAATGAGTTTGCTTTGGGAGAACTTCCTCCAAAGTCTGCTGTGTCATCCATGTCGAGAAGGGAGGGTGGAAGTATGATGGGAGCCACGGAGAACGAGAATGAAGAGTTTTGCTTTTGCTTTTACTAACCAAACTTTTCCATTTAGAAACAAAGTCCCACAAGTGAGTGAGCTGAAGGCGTTTTACGGTAATTAATGATTAATGCAGAAGCCACTTAGAGACACTGTAGGATGGAAATGAGCCATTTGGGGATTAAGGAAGACACTGGAGTGTAGTGGGAACCCAAGCAGCAGTGGCAACACAGAGTGAGCAGGGCCTGCTGATGGGAGAGGAGTGACACAGAACACAACAGAAGGACAGTGCAAGCACTCCCTGGATAAACCTCTTCCACTAGATCTGATTTCAACAGTGCCAGAGGTACAGTAATTCTCCAGGTTCAGTTCTCCCGTACTCAAACAAAGATTCCCATTAACTCCACTCACCAGAAGTTTAGCTTGTTCGGGCAGTGAAACTTGTTCCCTCTTTCCATCTGGATACCTCAGCATCAGCTGTGCCTTTGGTCCTACACAAAGGAAGTTACTGCAAGTTAACAACAGGAGTTGAGTTCTTGTGCAGATTTTAGGTGGGACAGCACAGTAGGGTTAGGGACTGCAGATAAACACAGGGTTCCAGTCTACAAAGATGTATTTCTGCCACATGTGCTTAAAACATACACGTTAAACTCAGGACTCTTCCAAAACAGTAGTCACTCGAACCAGTCAGCGTTACCAGAGCACACTGCACCTGCATTACAACAGAGTGTGCTTTACTCCTGGGCAAGGTCTCAAACTAAGAAACCTGAGCTCAGGGACTTGATCACAGCACCAACCCTGCCAGAGCCCCAGGAGTGTTTGGACAACACTCTCAGGGACAGGGTGGGATTGTTGGAGTGTCTTGTGCAGGGCCAGGGAGGTTCTGTGACACTGTGACTAACAGGACTCTGCAGGCTGTGCCAAAGTGGTGCTGCTGCCACAGGGAATCGCTGTCTGGTGGCAAGGGGTTAGTAAATCAGAAGAGATTCGGCTTTTTAAAACACGGGATGAAACCATGCCTGGCAGAGTATAAATAGTTTCAGGGGAAAAAAAAAAAAAACACAACAAAAGTCAGGTCTTGATAAAAAGTGTGAACTTACCATTCACATCTAGGCCCCGAAACGTGCTCTCAGGCTTGTCTGGTGACTCTTCCAGCGTCCCCACGTCGATGCAGGGCACAACTCTGTGGTTGGACGTCGTCCCAGGCTCAGTCCTTGCAGGGGCCTCAGGCTGAGGCCTCCGGCTCTCCTCTTTTTTATACCCCAAGTCCTTGTGCGGAGACTTCCTCAGCTTGGCAGGAATCTCCGATTCCTCCTCCTCCTCAGAGCCGCAAACTGAAATAAACTCCTCGCTTCCAGAAAAAAGCTCTGACTCCGACTCCTCATCCGACCGACTCTCCTGCTTGGCCTGTGAGGAATCAAAATGTGTCTCCTGCAGGGAGGCTCTGATGGCAGCTTCCAGCTGGCTGTCCTCACTGGCATCGATCAGACTCTCCTGTGGAATGCAGGCACGACACAAATACATCAGAACCGCTTTTAAATATGTACTGAAAAATCAAAAGGGCATCAGTCTTCCAAAGGGAAGCTACTAAACCTGTCAGGAACAGCAGGGAAAGCTAGTCAAGCTATTATTAGTTAATGACTTCTCCTTGGAGTTCTGCATGGAGTAATCCATTTTCCTCTCACACATGCTGTTAAATCCAAACCAAATGCTGAAAAGCACACGCTGCACAACAAAACGGTGATCCTGGGAGAAAGCATTCCCTAGCACGCCGCATTTTTGCATGCCCTTGCACTAACTCGGTGAGTCTCTCTGGGAAATCAGTGGAGCTGGAGTGCTCTTTCAGGTGCCTCCAGTCCTGCCAAAGGGCCTCGTACTTACCGAGCGAGAGCATTTCTGGGGAGGGCTGGTGGAATGCCCATCCAGCTGGCCATGCTCACTCAGGAACCCCGTCACTTGGTCCAGGAAAGAAGTCACATCCAGCTGGTGCCACTCCACAAGCTTCTGGCCTAGGGAACAAAAGGCATCATGAACCGTAATTTTGGCAAAAAATTGCAGTTCAGTGGTCAAACACACCAACTCACTGCTGCAAGAGTCCTTATTTGTGGAACTGCAGCTTCCCACAGGCTACCACCTGATAATCATGGAGCTTCCTCCTTCCACTGCCTTCAAAAGGGACAGACATAAATACAGACTTAGTTTATTTCCTTCTTTTCTTTTTATCTATGGGAACATGAGCACAGAATGGTGAATTTGTCTTGAAAATTAATAAACACCAAACCACTTGGTTTATGAAGAAGTGCTTCTACACTCTTGCTAAATTGATTCTAACCCTTGGCAAACAGCATTTGTTCCCAGGAGTAAAATGCTAAGAAGACTATCCAAACTTCAGCTGCAACATTAAAAAATACGTATGTTTTTTGGCTGGTTTAAGTCAAACATGAAGAATTCTCAGCTTTGATCACAGACGTTATTACTTCAGTCCTTAGAAGCAGGAGACCAGACCAGCGTTATATGACCTGACAGCTGCATTTTAAGATGATAAAAGAAGGTGCTGGGATACAAAAGAAAAAGTAACACTTTTGAAAGAACTGGAGAGGGAGGCAGAAGTTTGACTGTTCAGGTAAAAACCCCAAACGAACAAACAAAAAACCCCCCCAAACAACAAACCTGAAGCCAAAACAGTATTTCAAAATTAAGATGCATTTTAAAAAGTCACCACTGAGCCTCACAAAAATAGCGTGGAAGGAGAGCAGGAGGTCGATTCATGTAGTGCTTACAAATATTGTAGAGAGTTAAAAAAAAAAGAATTAAATTTAGAGTTTTACCACCAGGTGGAACTATTTTCACCTCTTAGGCAAAGCACTCGCTAAGCTTCAAATACACAGAATTTCTGCAAGTTTGGGGTGTTTTATTCCCTCAGTTCCTCCAGAACATCCTGTGTCACTGCTTCAGCGACAAGGTCTCGCAGAGATTCTTCACCCGAACGTAACACCAACTGCAGTGGAAGGTATTCCAGCCTACAACTGCCCATCCTTCCCATGGGATAACTCCAGGTTACCAACTGGCACGTGCCTCACCTGTCCTGGGATCCAGGATGGAGACGTAAGGGAAGTCTGCGAGTTTATAGAACTGGATGTACCGCTGTCCTTCCTCGCTGTCGTGGTACACCTGCAAAACACCACCTTGGGCACATCAGTGGCTGGAGAGGGAACACAAACAAACTGTGCCTTGAAAAATCAAAGTTTTTCTCTTCCTTTACAGTATAAACTACAAAGGGCACATACAGTTCTCAGTAACTGTGACAAGCTGACAACGTGCCTCAAGCTGTCCATGTATTAGGAGCTATGTGGCAACATCTCGACTGCACAAGTGAAAGGCTGTTTATGCATTCAAATGCATATCCATGAATTACAGCTACATCCATGAACCACACACATCTTTTCTGCAAGTTCAAGAGAATTCCACCATGCCATTGCATTCAAGTAAGTCCTTTTTTTTTTTTTTCCAACTGTTCCATCTACTAAGGCACCGAGTCACCCACACATCCAGCCCCATTCCATTTCTCACCTGCCAAAAAATGAAGTGGTCTCGGATGATGTTCTTCACGGCCTCGTTGCTCCAGACATCGCGGTTGAGACACTGGCAGGCAAAGTCTTGCACGTTCTGAATGTTTATCATGAGCCACTTGTTCTGCATCTGACCACACTCCTTGGCCTGGAAGCAGAGAGGAAAGCTTTGTGAGATCAGACTGAAGAGCCAGACACCACCAATGATCAGAGATGGCTCCTAACACTGTCAGACCTTCCACCAAAACCCTTCCCAGTGAGGAAGATGGACAGAGCTAGTGAAAAGGCATCCACAAGACAGAAGGCAGGGCTGAAGGATCTGCTTTAAAATGAGCCTGGCTGAATTACAGAATCGAATCGATGAACAGAGCTGCTGGATTTTCAACAAGCCAAGCACAGGGTGGGAAAAGCAACTCAGAGGGGGGACACACACGGCGATGCTGAATAAAGTATTTATTCAGGAAAAAGTGTAGTCCGTCACACTGGTCTGACAACAAAGACCTGCTCAGTCTAAAGATAAACCCGTGGATCATCTAGTTAAACAGGTTGCATAATTGACAGAGGACTTGTATTAATTCAACAGGACCGCTTTGCTGTTTTCTTTTTCCTCTCCCAGTTTTGAGTTACTCTACGACTGTCCAACTGCCGAATTAGGCATCCTTTTTTGATGTTCCTTATCCATACTGCAAGTGGGGAGGAAGACAAGAAGGCGCAGGAAGAAATCTTACTGGTTTGAGTCACAAAGCTGGCACTGTCTGATTGCTTGGTTGCAAGTTAATGGTAGGAGTTTGATCAAGAATGTAATTCTGATCGCTGAACTGTCATACCTGTTGAAAAAAAGAGGGCTAGATCAACAGCAGGAATGCTCTTACCACCTGGAAAGACTGGAACTGGCATAGGAACTCCCTTTGCTTCCAAAAACATATATATTTTTAAGTTATGTTCATCATCCTGCTGGTAATGTACTGTCAGGGAATTCAAAGGGAAAAAATTCAGAGGAATCAGGATGTTATGCAAGATTTTGCTGGTTTGGGCACTACTTTGTTCCCCAAACCAAAGTTTTTACTTTTGAAATGAATTTTAGCCAGTGTAGTTTGGAACAGTCAGCCTGTCCACTGTGTGACAGACAGACATGTGAACCCCACACACTCAGCTTCACCAAGGCAAGAACCTCAGCCAACCAAATCCATCTGCATGGCCAAGGGCCCTGCAGAGACAGCTTTTGTTTCACTCAAAGGAAAAAAAATGAATGTAGAAGCACGGAACAGCCCTGTTCTCAAAAGGGGCCTCCCACTGACTACTTGCCACTAATATCACACTGCCAGAATCCAGTATTTGGTCACCAGGTGAGAAAAGTGGGGCAGGTGACATTTAAGTAACTGGTAAGGGTCTTAAATATAGTTGTCATGCTTTTATTTAAAAGACTAGTTTTGAGCTAACTGTGGGTTTTGAGAATTAATTCTTGGAAATCGGTTTAAGACAAGGCCCAGAGGAGGTGCCCAAATATATAGTGAACAAAAATCCTTATGTTACCTGAGTCAATTGGGTTGCCTTAGTCCTGTATCCTAATCTAACCTGTATTGGATTAAAAGAACAAACTCAAAAATATGTAATTAGAAAGCTGGAAAGTGCATCTCGCTCTTCTGTACTTTGTATATTTTTCAGTATTAATGAAAACCTCTTGCTCTACCTCTCCTCTGTCCAGCTAAAGTCCTTTGAAGGATGGAAGCAGGAAATTCCACACAGAACATTTGCAAAGCTGAGTTTTCACCTGTAGAGCAGGTAGAGCATTTGAAACTACTTTGAACTTTCTTCTGAAAACAGGCTTCAGATTTACCATTTCAAAGGACACGGTTAAACTGCTGCTATCTCACACGCACAGCTCTGCTCTCACACAGCTCCTGGGATTCTTCTGAGGGAGTGGAAGGAGAAAAGTGTGTGGGGAAGAAACGCTGAGGGTTTGGAGATTATACAGGTGGGTCATTTTGGTTAAGTGACAAAAGAACAAGGGAAGGCTCAAGACCTGGCTTGTGGATCCCAAAAGCTGCCTGATGGATTTAGATCCACTGTTTCCGTCACCAACTGCCCTCCATTCTCCTGCCCCTTCCATGGACAAAGGCCAGCACCAGGCACTCAGGGAGCCCACAGACAGGGCACTACAGAACAGCCACTCTGAGAGCAGAGCCAGTGCAACTCAGATGCAAAAACCAAACCAAATCACTCCAATCTGTTCCAGGTCTGCCTTTACCCTTTCCCAGCCACGTCTTTCATCACTACAGCTCAGAGCAGCAAACTGGTCTGACAGTTTGTGAAACAAGCCTTGCTTTACACCCGGTGCTGGATCTCACTGAACAACCTCTTGGCTCTTGCACTAGTAAAAATAACAAGTTTTCTTCTCATTTGACTTCTCTGAACATGTATGGTTTAAAAGTGTTGGGGTGGCCCTTGGTGGCTCAGCTTTGTGGAAATGCAATCCTCCTTCAAGTCAGCAGGGAGAAGAAGGAAGTGGAGCCAAGCATCTTGTGACCCTCTGGACATTAGTGTGATTCAGGGTGGACAATAACAGGTGACAGAGAGTCAGAGAGCAGGAGATCATCCAACAAGAAACCTCCTGTTTGTGCCACACTTCCAGCTCCTGCCTGGGGCAGGGCACAGATCCTTTCTCCAAGCAGCCACTCCTGTATCTGCAGGCCATGCTGACCCAAACCAGGACAGAAGCACCTTATGCTCCACTAGAACATAGTGACCAGATCAGCTTCCAACTTATTGCTGTTTGTTAAGTAGTAACAATAAAAGTAAAAAAAAAAGATCAATCTCAGCTGTAAAGCAGGAAGCAGCTAGAAAAGGCTTAACTTGTGAAATGGGGAAAAAAAAAATAAAAATCACACAGACAGACTCGAAACTCTGCAAAACGACATCCAGTCACTTCAGTGAATCCCTAATGAGTGCTAAACACAGAACTGCATGCAGCAGAACCACCTCCTCCCTCAACAAGAAAGGTAAACTAAGGCAACTTGGTGTGTACCCCCCAAATTAAATCATCTCTCACAACACATGCACGAAGGGAGAACACCTGCAATTCTTGAAAGCAGCCTGAGATGAGAACTAAACCACTGTTCTCTACCAAGCGTTTTTGGGGTGCAATTTGTTTATTGCACTCGAGTGATTTATTCCCAGCAGATTCCACAATAAGAGGAGAACTCTGTTTAGTTTAGTTGATCACATGCTTCACAAGTGCAGTGATCACAAGTTGTTCAGCATGTGAAGCACAAGGCATCTTCACGAACAGCAAGTTAAAAAAAAAACCCAGTGCCATTCAACACCTGAAAATTTTTCTTCAATGCAAGTTCATCTCACCTACTCCTAAAGCTTGTATAACTGAAAAAATGAAAATGAAATGGCAACTTTTTGGTCCTCACTGACAACAAAAACCCGAAGAGGAGCAACAGACCACGACCAACAAAGACACACGAAAGCATTAATAAGATCAGATGCCACCACTCTTGCCAAGTCTGAATGAAGTCCTAAATCCTAAATGATTCCATGATAAATGTACATGGCTCAAGCCTGGTTGAGCGTTCCTGCACAGCCCTCCACAGGCTGGAACACACCACACACCAAACATGGTAAGGAAACCCCACTTAGATCAAAACTTAACTACAAGAGCATAAAAATGACAGCTTTTAGTTTTTTGACACTCTGGAATGTGATGAGCATCTCTGATTTATCCTCTGGTTTTTACATGTTTCTCTCAGCATACAGAGAAGGGAGAAGCCAAGAGCAGCTTGCTAGAGATGAATTTTGAGAGACAGTGGTCCCTGAGGCCCCACACTGTCCCAGGCTGAAGCAGTAGAGCAGTCTGCAGGTTGAAAAGGTAAAATGCAAGTGAGAAGATGAAGAGTTTTACTGCAATGAAGCGGAGGAGCATCAGAGCGAAACGAAGGGTATCCCATGGGACAAGGAACTATACAGGAACACATATCAGAAAGTGTACATGTCTTTAGAGAGGAGCTCCTGCACAGAACAAGGTGAGTATATACAACCCCCTTCCCCACTTCCAGCCCACCCTTTCTTTTTCTTTATTTTTCAAGACTGAATCAGAATGCAGAGACTTAAGGACAAACAAATCCATCAATCAGTTGTTTCACTCTTCTCAAAACTACTTTTTGACCGTGATAGATGCCACAATTAACATTGCTAAAGTCTTGGTATGTTTTCACCAAGACCCAAGGGAGGACTAGCACACACCTCAAATTCCACAGCAGAGCTCAGAGGGCACTCCCTGACTGTCCTGGAGCAGCACTGGGTGTTTTCACGTGAATTCCCATTACTGCTGCCTCTAACCACGTGTTTGGTGGCTTCACCAGCAGCTCTGAACCCCAGGCCCAGGAGGTATCAGCAGCTGGAAGACCTGACACACTCCCATTTGAAGGAAACCCTGAAGCACAGATCACAGGGCAGGGACACCCGAGCACCAAGTGCTTCGGGCTGCTGCTCTGCTTCTTCCCAAGGCAGGCACTGCTGTTCTCTGCCAGCATTCCTTCCACACCTGGAATTTTGTTAGAAGATTAAACACGTGGAGGGCACCTCAGAACAGGGGAATTAGTGACAAGGCAACTGATCCCTGGTGATTTGGGAAGCATAAAAAGAGATGAGGGTAACAGGATGGGAGCTGGAGACTCGATAAGGGCACACAGTGTTTCATCAAAAGTTCTCCAGCAGTGCTCTAGTATTTGTGCACAGCAGTAGAGGCCCATGTGAAAACAAGGTAAACACTATTTTTGTTCATCTCCTGCAGTCAGTTCTCCAACACCTGTATTACACCATTTGATTATTACTTTGCATTCTCATTAAATAATATTATGATAATAATCACTACCATCATCAATCTCAGCTATTCAAAGATGACCAGGCGGAAGTTCAGTAGTAACTGCAACTTCTGAAGAATATCTGGAAGTTATGGGCTCAAAAAATAAAAATATATACCACTCTGCACATTCTCTAATCATTAGTTAAGTTGCTGATCCGCATCATAACAACTTAGGACGAGATCCACACATGCCTACACAGACAGGAAAGGTGACATCTGGAATTATTTAAAGCTGACAGTCCCCTGTATCTCTGGGATACCTTCCCCATAACTACCAGATGCAAAAGACACCCATTTTGTACATGAGCAGGGCCTCTACGGAAGATAAAGTTGTGGCTTCATGGCAAAGCCACACTCAAATACTTTCAGAAGCTCAGGTGTCAAAAACCACTCAGTTGTGTTAACTTCACCTGAGCTTCTCAGCAAGGGCTATGCTGCAAACTACCCTGCCCCTTGGGAAGTCCTTCCTCACCTATCCAAGGCAACCCTCCTCCAGCTTTTTCTGTATCGTGCCCTACGGAGATACTCCAAGGCATTCAATTTTTCCATTCTGATCAGCCTCCCCTGCTCACCAAACTCTTTCACCAAGTGTGATTTGCCACACCGATATTGAAACATAAACAGTGGGCTCCACATGGTCAGGAGCTGGATCCTTGTAGATCCCTTCCACGTGACACCACCATTAGTGAAGTCCTTCAATGTCACCAGCATTCCCATATATAGACCACCAAATGTTTATCACTGCACAGTCTTTTGCAACCTCCTGACCCTCCAGCCATGGATCCCCCCAGGCCAGCAGCCTCCTGACACAGCCACCGCAGAGGAGTTGCGCTCCCCCTTTCAGTCCTCACCGTTTCAAAGCTGCCCTTGTGCATCAGGTCAATGGGAGGCCTGAAGAGATCTGCCAGCGTCGTCAGCTTCTTGTCCACGGCCCCTCCGTTCCGGAGCTCCTGCTCCTGCCGAACTGCACCGCCCCAAGAGGAAAGGAAGCTGAGTTAGACAAAAGATACTCACAGGGTGGGTTTATGGTTGGCTGAAGGCTCAAACACGAAACTTCCGCGCCAGGCACGGGGTTAGACCCCATTGAACAAGATCAGCTGCTAGGTAAGGGCAGAACCCCACTTGTCTTGGCTTCCTCATGCACTTGAACTTTTTAAAACCATCTTAATAAACCTGAGTATCAGCAGAAGGGGGGTCATACACCAGTATTTGAAAACAAATAAGTCAGAAGAAGCCATGACTTGTCCCCAGTGATGCTTTAAAAGGGAAAACTGAGCTACGTTGTAGCAATGGAATATTTCTGCTCTAGCGTTTCCATTAGTTGACTGTGAGGCAATGCCATAGAAAAGAAAATCCAAACAGATTTAGTTTATATGGGGAAATCTCTTTGGATGTTTATATTTAATAGCAAATCTTCCCACAATCAGCTTAAGGTATCACTGTCTCGGGTGAACAGGTTTTCAGCCTTGTTTATCCCCAACTACCACACTCTGAACGTGTCTTTTAACTGCATCAATTCCACCCAAAATAACACAGAACATATTTCCTACACAGACATGGCCATGTACAATAAAGGTGAATCACAGCAGATACACACACAATTGTATTTTATGGAACCAAGTCAGCTGAAATCGGCAATAACTATCCCAGGAACAAAAATTTTCCAGTCTGGAAGGGGCTGTCAACAGGCCAAAGTGTACAAACCACGCCTGAGCAGACACACAGGGTATAAAGCATCCCTGTGGAACAGGCCTAGGAGCCAGGAAACAACCTGGACCTTCACGGCCAGGGCTGCTTTTCCAGAGACAGACAGGCAGTAAGGTTCATCTATGAAGTTTTACCAAAAAGCATGATGAAGTTTCACCATGAACCCTCACAATGAATTACATATTGTGCATCTCTAAACGTCTTAAGAGTGGAATCCCAGAATGGCTTGGGTTGGAAGGGATCTTAAACCTCATCCAGTTCCAACCCCTGCCATGGACAGGGACATCTTCCACTAGACCAGGCTGGAAGATGGTGAGAATAAAAATTGTGACTCTGAAAACGGTGCATTTTCATTTACACAGCTGCCAGTGACTTTTGTACTTAATGAGTTCATTATTACTGCAAAACCCTCACCAAACCTGTCAGGGGAAACAAAGTATTTATCAACACCTATTTNCCTCATCCAGTTCCAACCTCTGCCATGGACAGGGGCAGATGGTGAGAATAAAAATTGTGACTCTGTAAATGGTGCATTTTCATTTACACAGCTGCCAGTGACTTTTGTACTTAATGAGTTCATTATTACTGCAAAACCCTCACCAAACCTGTCAGGGGAAACAAAGTATTTATCAACACCTATTTTCAGTTTGGCAGCCCACACCAAACTGTGTGGGAACGTGGTCCATGGAGCCCAGGAACAAGGGACAGGACAAGAGGAAACAGCCTCAGGCTGCACCGGGGGAGGTTGAGATTGGATATTAGGGAAACTTTCTTCACAGAAAGGGCTGTCCAGCCCTGGCACAGCTGCCCAGGGCAGGGGCAGAGTCCCCATCCCTGGAGGGATTTAAAAGCCACGTGGATGTGGCACTTGGGGACACGGGTTAGTGGTGGCCTTGGCGATGCTGGGAGAATGTTTGGACTCAGTGCTCTTGGCGGGCTTTTCCAACCATAATGATTCTATGGCTACACCCCTGGAATGCTCCAGCAACATCAGCAAGAAGAACTGCACAACGGCCATAAACTCAGCTGTGAAACATCTGATGGTGTGCTGTCACAATGATATTCTGTGAAACTTAATGGATGAAACAACAGCCAGCGCTCTGGCATTTGGAAATCCTGTGTATGAACAGACAGGGGCAAACAGCAATTCAAGTCATGAGAACCTCGTGTGTGGCCAAGGAAGAAGCCTCAGGGCTACTCAAATGTAATTCAAGTGCCAGAATGACCACTGCCTAGCCAAGAAATATTCCGTGGGTGAACTTAATTTCTACTTGGGTGTTAGAGATTCTTTCCCCCTTTTTACTCCCTCTACAAGAGAAAAAGAGGTTTTTCTGAGAGTTAGGAAGAACGTATTTGCCTTATGAAAGCAGACAGAATATACTGTGATAATAATGATTCTATAATTCTGACAATGTTATTCAAAAATCTTCTATACCATAGGCAATTTAAAAACCATCCAACAACTGAAAGCTGTCCTAGCCTGCAAGGGAAATAATTTTTCAATCTTATTTGCATTAAAAGTAATAAAATAGAACATCAGGCTTACTGATCTGTAGAGACTTACTGGTTTCTGTCTGAAAATCCCGAAAGCCATCGAATATGGAGCGCGCAGGTCTGCGTCTTTTAGGGGCTAAAAAAAAAAAACAAACCAAAAAACCAAAATCCAAGAGTTATGTCAAAAGTGTCTTATCAAAACAAACACATACCAGTACTTTCCATCACACGTGGGAAAACAGAAAAGGAACCCAAAGCAGGGATGATGTGGGAGTAGGGGAAGGGACAGAGGAGGATGGAAATAGGTGGTTTGTAAATCCCATTTGCTAACACATCCTGCCTCCAGCAAACCCTACCCCAGAAACAACACATGCATCAACAATACACAGATGTTTAAAGTCATCCCCTTCTGATGGGCTCACCAAGGCCCATCAGCACGTAGTGGCAGTGCTGTCACAGCATCACCATCTCACAATTCCAGTCAAGATTTGTACCAAAGGCCTTCAGAAGTGGATGAAAACTTTCAAAAGATTAAACCCCATGGGAGAATATTTTCTTTGTAAGGAAATACATTCAGGTTTTTTTCCACAACGCAGTTCTATTCTTCTCTAAATTCTCATCCTGACCCTGTCCCAACTTCTTGGCTGGACTGGCAACAGTCACATTTTTCCATTAGATCCAGTGTCACTGTTTGCAAGGAAAGCTTCAGAACTGATTATCTGCAGCTGGACAGAGACAGCAGCCCAGGCAGATGTCAGAAATAGTAACTGCAAGTCTCACTGAAGTCCTAAGGTATGGCACAACCACTGCACTCAGAATGAAAACAGAACTGCCTGCTGGGACTTGTTACGGCTCTTCATGTGCTTTACTATCAACTGAAAGTAGAGTAATTTCAAGATAGAACTTTCAAAGCCCAACTGCTACAAGACATAATAAATACCGAACAAATTAAAGTAAGATAAATACAATCTAAACCCAGTGGAAGCATGTTGATACAGACTATCACGGAAAAAGCCTGAACAAGGAACATGCTTGTGAATAACATCTCAACTCCAGTGGGTAACATCTTCACCCCGAGTGCTTAGGGACAAGCACAGCCCACTAAAGCCAACCTCAGAGCAACTTCAACTCAGCTGAGAACAGCAACTGAAGGACCACTTCAGCAAAAGCAGCACGTCCCTGCAGGCTCAGCCCCAGCCTGGCAGCACGGGTGAAGAGGTTCTCAGCAGCCCAGGTAGCTGCTTCCCTGGTTATCCTTTGCTCTGCAAGATGGGATCCGTGTATCTGGCAGAGCACAAATACACAGGGTCACCCCTTCAACTGGAAGAAAACCTGAGCTCACACCACCACCTCAATGCGACACTGCTAAAAACAGTAAGCAGCATCTCCCCTGCTTTGAGGTTAGAGCTGAGCAGACAAATAAAGCATCTCTCCAGGCTCAGCTACTTTTTCAGGCTGCTTCACAAGTGGCACTGGTGGATCAGACAGGGCCAGGAGGACATCACTGATCCAGGTCCCCTCAGCTGGTGGTCAGTGACGGTGACTGAAATCAGTGTGTGACAGGCGGGTCAGACACGACCAACCATCAGGGTCAGCAGATCTTAATCCTGCACCACTTAGATTCCTGAACCCACAGGAATCTATGGATCTTTGTCAAAAACCCTGTCAAAAACAGAAACAAGTGCAGAGCTTCTCTGTCTTCAGAGAGGCCTCAGCAGGACACTTTCCTCTGGAACCACCTCCCAGCTTGTGCATCCTGGCTAAAGACCACTCTGATGTCAAAATAAAGGTTCAAGAGAAAAACAGTTCCCAGGTAAACCTGAAGCTTGGTCTCCTTTTCCTTTTTAACGTAGGAACTAAACGAATAGAAAAGAGCATTTCCTGTGGGTGTGAGACCACGTTACTGATGAGCACTTGCATGGCCTTCCTTGATAAAAGGGGCAAGGTTCTCAAACCACTTGACATGGCAAAAGTCAGCCCAGAAATGGCCTGGTCAACGTGGGAAGGACAGAGATAAGAAAAGTAGCTGCATAGTGCAGTTTAAAGAGTAAATAAAATTCCTAAATGAGAAATGGAGAAAGTTATGGGTAATAACCATACAGTTCAGCCCTTCCTTTTGATCCCCCATCTCCCTGGGAAGCATGCATTTGTCCTCTTCATTGTCACTTCATACTCACGAAGATTGAATCGAGGCTCAATCTCCCCTCCCAGCACCTTGAACACTTCCAACAACAGTATCCCACAGTTCTGAACTCCCAGAATGCAGATGTCTCCTTAATTAACTTAATTGGCTGTTGCCTCACCAGGTCTCATGAAACAGGAGTTAGCAAATTAGTACCACTGGGAATGTAGCATCTCACGTGTGAGGTTTTCAGTACCACTGGTGTGACTTCTTCGTATTTAGCAAGTTCTGGTTTTCTTTTGTCACTCAGTTCATCTCAATGTAAAGAAAACACAAACAAAATAACAACACAAGCCTACCTCCAAACAAGGGCTCAGGCTCTACTAAAATTTCCTGCTTTTGAGGAATTGGAGCTCGTACTTCATCCCTATCAAAGGGGAAGGAAAACAAAAAGAAAAAAAAGATCAGAGAGACGGTAATTTTTCAAAGGAATGTACAAACCACATTTCACTGTGCTCCAAAGGCTCCTGCAACTCAAACCAGCTAAGGATGCTGCTGTACCACGGCACAGAATGAAAAGATTTGGGGTTAAAATGGACCTCGAGAGAGCCTCTATTCCCCCTCCTGGCACTGCTGCAGGACTTGGTACCCACTGCATGAAGTTCTGGCATGGATTCCCTTTGATAGATCACACAAACCCCTGAGTGACTCGATCCCAGGCTTTGTCAATCTACTATTTAAACATCTTTTCTTCTTTAATAACTTCGTTAGAATTTGGAAGTTTCTTAAAACTTAGCAAAAGATGTTAATTACTCCATTTGCCACCCTCCTTCCCTGATTATCTACACAGAGAGCAAAAAATATTACCTTCCTTATTACCAGCTTTCTTCTGTTGGAAGACTTTTTGCTTTCACTTAAAACCCAGAACTCCCTCTTATCGAGAGGAAGGAAAACAAGATGGTCAAAATGGCCATTTCCCCCCATTTCAAGCAAATCTTGGCTTACATAAGTGGGCTCCCTCACATATCAACAGCTCAGTTATGCTTGCAGAGACTTACAGATCATCTGAAATTGCAATTAGGACAAGAAAGGAAATCACAAGGCCTCTGAAACACCACTTAATCAGTGTAGTTAGCTGGCCCTTGGACCTGCGTGGAGGACGACGTGGGTTCATCCATTGCTGCATCCTGCCTATGAACTCCCTCTTCCCTCAGACTCTTCCAAGGTGTAAAGTGTGCACTTGATGGCTCTTGGCCCTGAAGTTTTCAGAAAGTAACTCAGAACGTCTGCAGGATGCACTAACCTTGCTGTTAACCTCCACATCTCTGACTGCTGTGTGCAGCTAATTACTCTCCATTTGCATATTTACTGTTCTCTCTTCCTAGGAGGAACACTAAGCTGACCAGCACCTGGAGGGTGTCAAGTATAAAAAAGAAAGTATTCCAAGAAAAACTTCAATCTTAAGTCACTGATGTGCCAGAAGTTGTCTAGAAATAAGAATGCTAACATTCATAAATGCAGAATTTTACCTTCCATTACCTGTCAAAGGTTCAAGCAGGAAGGCACTTGACACGAGCTATAAAAGTCAGCGCCACAACAATTGTTTAAATTTATACATGTGCTTCAGAAGTATGAGGGGGAAGGATTTCCCTCTGTAAGTTAATTGTCTTTTTCCTGAAGTGGAAGATTTTCATAAAGACAAAAGCCTGGCCAGGTTTAATTTACAGTATTTAATGAATGTGATTTATACCAACTCATTTCCACTGAAAACATTCCATTTGTCCCAAAAAGACTCATCAACAGGCAGCACCAAAAGCCCTTCTGCCATGCTCAAGTAGAAAAACTCTTCCCTTTACAGGCATCTGATGTGCAAGACTCCGATACAGATGTTGTAGCTGCTGATTCCTCTGCACACTGGTGGACTTTCCAGCGCCAGACAGAGATAAAACAGCTCCAAACAAACAAAAACCAAACAAAAACATACAAAAAACCCCCAGGTAACAAGTGACACAATGAGACAAAACAGCCTCAAGTTGTGCCAGGGGATATTTAGTTCAGATATTAGGGAAAATTTCTTCACTGAAAGGGTTGCCAAGCAGTGGCACAGGCTGCCCAGGGAACTGGTGGAGTCACCATGGCTGGAAGCGTTCAAAAAACGTGTAGATATGGCACTTGAGGACATGGTTTAGCAGTGAGCACAATGGAGGTGCTGGGTTGACAGCGGGACTTGATGATCTTAAAGGTCTTTTCCAACCTTAACGATTCCAGAATTCTATGAAATGTGACTAAATCATTTATACAGCAAAATTTCTGGAGCAATTTCAAAGGGAGAATCTCTTATTACTGGATCCTCACTTTAATGTCCTGTGCTTTGTTCGTACAAAACAGTATGTGTAAGCTACAGAAAACTTCTGAAGTACATACAAGGGCCTAATTTCTGCTGGTCTACAAACCAAGTTACACAACAACTTCATTCACCCGGAGCAACCTTGGAGCAATCAATTTAACGGGGATCAAAGCAGCAGGTGCTGCAGGGAGCCGGTGGCAGGTCAGGAGTGACAGCTGCCTCGTTTGCTCTGCCCGACACCAGGGCATTTTTAGGACAGACTCATCCCCGGGTACGTACTCGGTGTGGGGGTGCACGGCCGACACCCCCGCGGAGCTGGTGCTGGGCTCCTCCGCGATCCCTCCGCCGTCCAGGAACATGGTGACGGCCATCTCCAGGTTGTTGTTGCAGGCCTCCAGCATGTGCTTCCCCACGCTTTCGCTAGCACCTGGAATGCCAAAGGAAAATTCAAGCGTTTTGACTGGAGGCCCCCAGAACAGCTTCCTCTCTCAAAGCATTAATAATTAGGAAGAGCAGTTCAGCAGTTGCCATTTATCCCTCAAGTACAATTATGGAATAAGACAAACGTACATTTCTCAGGGGGAAGGGAAAGCCTGCACGGAGGACAGCCAGGCTTCTTCCTGACAGCAAAGAAAACTTAGTGGAACCCACGCGAGGGGTTTTAGCATGGTTGTGATTTTTTTTCTAGAGGTCAGACCTTTTCCTGGTACAATTTTTCCCGGTATATGGACCTGCTGGAGTCCAGAGGAGGCCATGGAGATCCTCCAAGGCCTGGAACCCATGTGCCCTGGAGCCAGGCTGGGAGAGCTGGGCGTGTACAGCTTGGAGAAGAGAAGGATCCAGGAGACCTTAGAGGACCTGAAGGGGCTCCAAGAGAGCTGGAGAGGGATTTTGGACAAGGGCCTGGAGTGACAGGATAAGGGGGAATGGCTTCCCACTGAGGGCAGGGTTAGATGGGATGTTGGGAAGAAATTCTTCCCTGTGAGGATGGGGAAGCCCTGGCACAAGTTGCCCAGAGAAGCTGTGGCTGCCCCACCCCTGGAAGTGTCCAAGGCCAGGTTGCACAGGGCTTGGAACAACCTGGACTAGTAGAAGGTGTCCCTGCCCATGGCACGAGGTGGAACTGAATGAGCTTTAAGGTCCCTTCCAATCCAAACCATTCCATGATTCTGTGAATTTTCCAAACACAAGTAGGCATACGCAAAGGAAAATGAAAACCTGACTTAACATTTTAACAGGGAGAATACTAAATCAGCTGCTAAAGCTTTTTTACCCTCTTGAAATAGATATTTAGAGCTGGAAGAAAAGGCTCCCTGATTTACTGACTGTGCTGAAAGGAAGAAGGAAAAAAAACAGCCAAGGGGAGAAAGTAGCACTTGTCTACAGAGTTCTTTGTATAATGACTAACGTTCATGAAAATCACAGAATCACAGGATGGTTTGGGTTGGAGGGGGCCTTAAAGACCACCCAGTGCCGCCCCCCGCCATGGGCAGGGACACCTTCCACTACACCAGGTTGCTCCAAGCCCTGTCCAGCCTGTCTCTGAACACCTCCTGAAGTGCAGTTAATGCCAGTTTAAATCTTGCTGCCAAGGATGAAAGAGCAGTTTCTAAAATCAGTTGTGACTCCTTCCTCAGAGGGAAGAATCTACCTCTCAACTTCTCCTCCAAAACCATCCTGTCAGCAGAAGCTCCCTCAGCAAAGGAAGCTCTCCTGCACCAACCCTTTAAGTGTTTACTGAGTGCAGCACCTTCTCCACAGGTGGTGGGCTGCCAAAGAGCTTATTTTCCTGTGGAAAGGCCGGTAGAGAGGAACAGAAGTAAAATGCAGCTAAACCAGTCTGGGAGCAGCTTTGGGATCTGTAGCAATTCTTCCTAAGTTCACCAAAATGATCAAAACACTTTGCCCAAAAACCAGGCTCACAGATAACATCAGTCTGGGCAAAACACATTCGGATGTTTCTCAAGATTTTCTGGGAAAGGCTCGAGAAGCTCCAGCTCGAACAGAGAATACACTTTGAAACTGAACTGAGAGCAGCCAGTTCTAAATAACCTGCACATCAAACCACAGAGAAAGCCAAGCTGACTGAGGGAACTGGTTTCCCAAACACCCGACCTGCCGTGACAAGCGTGCCAGGATGGCAGGCAGCTCTATTGTAAGGCCTTAATCAAGGTGAAGAAAGCGCAAAATAAAAAATAGTGACATAGTGACATCCCAAAAAAAACAATGTGAAGTTCGAGTTCTTCCCACAAACTGTTCTTTGGCATTTTCAGCTCATTTCAATGTCACCTGTAGCAATGAAACCACACCCGTGAGTCTGGGACACACACACACACCACCCCACGCTTCACTGTACAGTCATGCAAAGTCATTCATTTGCAAGAACTAGAATAAAAATGATAATTCAACCCTCTGCTATTTAAAGAGACACCAACACAGAAAGTGAGGAAAGTGCCACCACATGAAAGCTTTCAGTTCTTGTGCCGGCGAACGGAAAACGGTAAATATTCGTCAAGTTTTCAAAGCAAATTTCACAGAGATCCCGTCATTTCCCTGGGAAAGATATGCAAGGAGCCACATCCTCTTAGCAGTACCCTTCTGGATGAGAGCACTGAAGAAACACAGTTCTGCCATCGGATAAAAGAAAAGTATCGAGGACTATTTCTCCTCATCCCTTCCTATCCTACACTGTAGAGAAATCCCTCAGTCTTTTCCCCACGGACAGGAGTGATTCCATGCACACACAGCTCCAAGCTGGAAGCTGCAAACACAAACCACCGACAGTGTTTGTCACAGTGTGAACTTGGAGCACCTGTCACACCGCACCAACATCGGCCAGACAAGCTCCACAACAACATGCTTCTGCATATAACCTTACATTCTATTAAAACGGAAAAAACAGAGCTTCAAAACTCCACTTGGAACAGCGGATGGGCAAAGCCCAGCAGGTTTTCTTTTTACATTTTGGAAAACATAAAGAAGGGGGTTCTCACATTTAGCATAAAACACAGAAACACAAAAAGCCGTCAGGAAGAGTGAACCAGCCCGTTCTGGTTGTTTTTAGCAAATATCTCACACGCAGGCACATACTACAAGTGAACAGGTTTGCTGCAACTTCTTTTTCTTCAGGGGGTTTACTCTAAAAGGATTCTTTAGGGATGGAGAGAGCAATGATTTCCCCGTTCACACAGGGTGTTCACATCCCTGTCCAGGGTTCGAGCGTGTCCAAGCCCAGGGACACAACCCGAACCGGAGCTGGTTCCAGCAACCCAGCTAGAAGCAGTTTCACCTCTTTGGCTGTTTAGTTGATACATCTTACCAAACACCCCTGCAGCACCTGACGCGCAGAGCCATCAGCGGGGGGGAACGGCGGCGGAGCAGATTAAGCACAAAGTGGGTCAAGCGCTCCGAGGACACACACAGCCCGGCGCTGTCAGGGGCTGTCACCTGACGCAAACTTCCACGTAAGAGCGACCTGCCACCTCCGCCAGCGAACTCAGCCCTCCGCAAGTCCCCGGGACCGCACGATAATTACGCATTTACAGAGGCGGACTCGGGGCTCCGCTCGCGGCGCTCCCCGCAGCTGCGGGACGGGGCTCCCGCGGCGGAGCGGAGCCGGGAGGGAGGGCAGGAGGAGCGCGGAGGGAGCGGGACACGCACCGGGATAACCGCGAGGAACCCCCGAGCCGCCGCTGGGA
>VZRE01013962.1:96448-106682 GCA_013396775.1 Cephalopterus ornatus
CGTCCGCCATGGCGCCCGCTCCCAGGGCTGCCCGGGCGCCGCCTGACCGCGCGGGGCCCTCCCGCGCTTCGCTCCGCCGCGCCGCGTCCCTCAGGCGTTGATGTGGACAGCCCGAAGGGGGCCTTCGGAGCGGGGGGCCTTTGTCTCCGGGGCCGCCGTAGCCATGGCAACCGGGCGGAGGAGNGATTCCCGGCGGATTTACCCCGGCACAAGGGGTTTACCCCGCGCAGGCTGCCCCTGAGGCGGCAGTGTGCCCTGGGGGCCAGGAGGCCGATGGGATCCTGGGGGGCATCAGGAGCATTTGGCAGCAGGTCCTGCCCCTCTGCCCGGCTCTGTGAGGCACATCTGGAATCCAGCGCTGGGCTCCTCAGCACGGGAGGGACATGGGGCTCCTGGAGCGGGGCCAGCGGAGGGTACGGAGATGCTGAAGGGATGGAGCATCTCTGGGAGCAGGAAAGGCTGAGGGAGCCGGGGCTGTTCAGCCTCCAGCTGAGGCGCTGAGAGCGGCCCTCATCCGTGTGTGTCGGGGTCTGCAGGGAGGGGGCAGGCGATGGACCCGGCTCCGCTCGGGGGGGCCCAGCAAAGGCACAAGAGGCTACCAAAAATCGGCAGTAAGAAACCCCTAAAACTCAAACCCCTGGGTTTGTCCCCACCCACCGCGCCGGGTGTTTCTGACGCCCAGGCCGCCTGCAGAAGTGGCAGAAAAGGAAGGGTTTTACCCCTTCCAGCAGTTTCCCTGCACAGCAGGAGCACGGCTGGCTGGCAGTCAGCGGGCTGGAGCGCTGCTGACCACCTGGCCACTAACACTTGCCAGCTACAGTGAGCACCACAGAAAGCTGAGGTTTCTTCAGGATTCTAGCGATTTAACACCTCACTGCCATGAAAACAGGTACATCTGCTCCCTCTCTTATGCCCTCCCTGCCTCCCATCCCCTCAGGGAAGCGACCGAGCCTGTAAAGTATCCAGTTTTTTGGCGCTTGTTTTGTTTCTCCTGGCAGTTGGATGAGCTGGACTTGGTTCACAAACAGGAGAGATGAATCACCAGAGCTGAAGGCAGGTGAACAGCAGTGAACCGTTACACCAGCCCAGACACCCCAAACACAGACTCCTGCTTCACAAACACCAGTGAAACCAAAGCTCATTTCACCTGCTTCAGAGCTCCCAGATCACAGGGACAGAAAGGAGCTATTGGTAGGACCCAAATCCACTCAGCAGCGGCCAAATTCCACCCTCTCACAATAAAGATCTAAAAGAACAGGCGGAATTGTGCCTGGTGGGGATTATTGTGCCATGTGTGTGTTGAGGAAGGGGATCGTTTGGGAGATCCGAGGGCTGGCAGTCCCCCACCTCGGATGGGGCTGCTGCTGTAGGTGACGGGCTTTGGACCTTTTGGAGTTAAGGATGGGGTTTATCTAACAATCAATTTGTAGCCCCCTGCTTTTTTCCATTCTGCTTACAAAAATAACAATTATTATGTAAGAGCCCATTCTGACACTGAGGACAAAATTCAGCGAGCTGGAAAAACAAATATCCCCCAAATCCTTTAACACACCCTCCAGTATACACACACACACCAAAACCCACTTGTGAGCTTTTTAGACCTCTGAAATGGCAAATTTTGTACTTTTTGTAGTGATTTCCAAAGGAGTCACAGCAGCAGGATTTGCTGTTGCTGGTGAGGAAGGCTGTGGGAGCACCTCCCTTACTGAACTTCTTACTGGGATTACTTCAGTGCATGTCACAAGTCTTATACGGAAGAGAGGCATAACCACACATTAAATGGGATAAGAAAGAATCCACGGAACAGCTTGGTGAGGAGAAGGGAATGAGGCTAGTGTGAAATGCAGCGATCCACTTACTGGGATGTGGCTTCAAGCCACTTGCACAAAGCACAGTGCTGCCAGAAAGGGAAATTCTCCCTTCTCCCTCACCCTCTACCACCCCTAATGCTTCCCCTACTCCTTTAACATCTGGAATTAAATTGTGGGGAGTCCCCAAGTGCCAAAGCCGGTACTTGGGCATGAACTTAGGGTTTGAGTAGCAAATAAACTCTTCCTCCTCATCTGCTTTGAAAATAGAGTTTATTTTTTACATGCTTACCCTGACTGGAAAGGCTGAGGGTCACCAGCATGGAAACAGCCAGTAGCTCTGCCTTAAAGAACACTTGAATTAACGAAGGGATACATTTGTTTCTGTTGACAGAAAACAACCTCAGCTCAGATGAGGATTAAAGAGAAAGAGATCTATATCGAAAGAAGGCTTCCAGCACAATTGCTGAGGCAGCAGGAGAAAAAGTGAAGGATTTGCAGTGGGTCATCTGTTGTAACTTTCTCAAAAAAACATCTCAAAACAGGTAATTTATTTGATGGAGGCATAGAGGCAGAGGGAAATAAAAACCCCAACAAATCAGATTTTTGGCTCGGTGTGCCAGTCATGCTTTCTGTAAAATTTGGGGTTTTTTGAAAATTAAACCATCAGAAGACACCGATTTGAAGTATTTTGTTAGACATTTCCCAAAACAGAATTAAAGTCAGCAGTGGGCTTCAAAAAAATGGACAAACCTCAAACATTTGCTGACTTTGCTGATTAACACTCTTCAGCACTTAGAGATGGTGTTTGGCTCCATTTCCAACATGAACAGTGCAAAAGTAGCTCCAAAGAAGCAAAGAAAAGCCAAAATATGGCTTCATAAAACAACAGATAAAAAAATTGGCAAGAAAACTTCCTCTCTGGAGTAGGACCTGGTCAACTCTTTACCAGCCTCAACTTCCTACAGGCCTCAGCACCCCCATGTCTAAATTACAATTTATTTTAAGTTATTTTAGTTTTAAACCCAATGGGAACAGTATTTGGTAGTGCCTTTAATATGGAGGGGAACAGTTACAGCCAGGCAGGGCAGTTACGTGAATCTTTAATTGCAGTTCCATCGTTACTGACAACTCCAGTTTTCAGTTGCTTTTCTCCTTTTGGTTTAACATTCTCCATCATAACTGGCTTCTGGACTGTTTTGTTTTTTTTTTTTTAATATTATGTGGTTTTAATCAGATTCAAACCAGTTTGAGTATGAAAATTAAACAGCACCAAATACAGGTAACACTATTATAGAAGAATAAAGTTGCAGAACATTAGCAAAGAAAACGAAAGTATGTTGTTTTTAACAAGGAAAACGGGATCTGCAGGAGGGACTCCTCTGAAAAGAGGTGAATACCAGCCCATAGCCTTGGCATCTGTGAAAGATCCTTGGCTTTGGCAGTGGAAAAACGACCTGTTTCTTCCCTGTATGTCCAAGGGAGGGGTTAGCATATGAGAGAGAAAGAGTGGCTGTCCGCTTCCACTTGTGTTAACAGGCTGCAATTCCAGAAACAGCCAAAATTTCAGTGACATGCTTCAATTGACAGAGCAGTGGTTGTGCTGAGGGTTGAACCTTGCAGCTGGCAGCCAGCTGGGAACATAGCCTCGTTCTTTGCTTGCTTCCCCCACGGAACGTGCATCCTTTCCATAAAAGGCTCTGGATTCTCATTTTAAGTTTTCCTTGGTTTTGAACACTACTGGTATTCACGTTCCAAACCATTTCACATTTCAACCCAAGCGCTAGAAAACGAGAAATGCTGTGAGTCCTGCAAGAAGTGCTGCAAGTGCTAGAAAATAACATTCAGGAAAAGAACAATTAAGAAATGTTCCAAGTTCTGGGGGCGTACACTGCTAAAACTCGGAGCTCACAACACCACTGCCCAAAGACCCCCCTCCAAACCAACAATTCGGAACTGCTTAAGGGAGCTTCACCTAACGCGAGAGAACATCCCCGCAGTTCCCATTCCCAGTCCACCACGCGCCCATGGCTCTGCTGATCTACTCTGCAACCGGGCTTTTAAACATCTGCAGGATCGTCTTTTGCTTGTTCTTAGGCAGTGAGCAAATATCATTTTTGTCACTGGTGTTGACCACACAATTCAAAACCTTTCCCTCCTTGATGCTGGGGGATTTCACCCGGACCTTGGCAGGGGTCTGCCAGTTTTCATTGCAGGAACCTTTCCGAGTCTTGTAGTGATTGGTTTCAGCCTGTTTTTTTGATCCCTTTGAGTCTTTGGCCACCTTGGAACTTCCCTTTTTGGCAGCCGAGTCTTTCAGAGACTGAGGTGGTTTGGTGCGAAGCAGATACTCATCTGGAGAGCCCTTCTGCCGGTTGAGTGTCCTTTCCTCCTTGTCCAGCTCCTTTTGTAGCTGCAGAGCCAGGAGCCTGTCCTGCTCCTCCTGCCTACGCCTGTCATAGAACTCTTGCTCAAAGGCTCTTTGTGTTTGCAAGTTGAAATCGTTAATCTGCACCTCTTGGTCTTCCAGACTTTCTGAACAGGTTCTTCTCCTCTTGTCAAGCGCCCCTGAGTCAGTCACGGCATCAGCTGGGGCCTCCAGCAGCTTCCTTTTGGGAGTCTCCTTAGTGTTCTGCAGCCCCCCTGGTTCCTCTTCATCCGAGTGTGCAGCCACCTTCCCCAGATCACATCCTGCACTCTGGCTGTCAGATATCACGGAATTCGTCCCTGACTGAACAGAGGGACAAGTTTGAGGAGAGTTTTCAAGGTTTACGCTTTCTACACATGTTAAACTGCCACTGTTCGTCTCAATTTCATCATCTTCTCCTTCGGATCTACAAAGAGCTGTTCCAGACCCTTCCCCTTCTGCGGCTTCATGAAGTGCACCTGGAACTCCATCTCCTAAACAATTTGGTCCTGGTGTTTTTTCCTGCTTGACAGTAGTGGTTTCACCTGAAGCTGAGGCACTCAAATAGTTCATGCATGATTCCAAAAACGAATCCTGAGCACCAGAATCTTTATTTACACTGGTCAGCTGTGGAGACAGGGTTGGCATTTCCTCTTGCTCGTCCTGCAATGCAGAACAGCTGCCTTCATTGCTCTTGGTCTCCTGAGGAACAGGGAGAGACCACCAAGAAAGTAAATTTATTAAAAGCCCACGGGTGTGAATAAATGCCAATCTCACTTCTCATAGCTGCACTGCCCCAAACTGCTCTGAGAGAGCAATTGGATACTTCTCTTTTTAAAAAACACCTAATTGTTTAATAATCATGAAAATATTTAAAACAACTCCAGAAGCCCGGCTAAAAGGACTGAAACCACAACTTCAGCGTTTTCCGCTTATCAGTGACTCAAACCAACCGTTCAAGCCTGCTCGTGTTCTTTTGAGGCCTACCAGCAATGATCAGACAGACAGACGTGGAATGATGTAAATCAGGGCGCACCCCCCCCTCAGTAAGCTCCAGAACTGGGAATTATGAATACTGAAGGTAGCTTAAAAAGGGTGAGATAACCTGCCCAGCGCTGATGGGCCAGTGAATAGAGGATGGAATGCTACAGGCAAGGCGAAAATATCCCATAATTACCAACACTGCGATTCATAACAAAATGATTCCAGTTACCACTGAACCAGAGCTGCTCCTGCCTCTTCCTGTGGTACTAGAGAACGATGCTGATCCCAACGTACCATGATTCTTCGGAGATAGGTACCTGAAAGGAAAAAAAAAAGTATACCCTTTTAAACATTTTTTCCTTGGATTGTCAGCCCTTTGCATTAATCAAGATCTTCAGGTTCATTCTGACAAACCAAAACAACAAGAAGGGCAAGTGTTTCCCGTCTCCTCAAATGAGGAGATGTTTTCACCTTCAACACTTCACTCATTTGTCCCCGATTATCCAGGGAAGTTGCCCTACAGGATTCCAAGGAAGCAAATGGAGCAGAGGGACACTGTGCGAAGAAACAGATCAACAATTAAGGAAGAAACACTTGAATCCCTTACTTGTGAATGTCTCCAGTGTTGCTTGGTTTGTTCTTTGCCTTGCACAAGTGTGCTGGGGATGTTTGAGGCGAGAGGCTGTGTCCTGGTGACGGGCTGCAGAGCACGTGTCCCTCGGAATCCTCGTTCTTCCATGACAAGTAAAAACAGTGTTACATAAAACAAAACACACAGACTAGAGAAACCCCCAGAGAACTACTTTGGTTTTGCTGCACAATTAGTTACTTTCGCCCAAAGAATTCTAGAACTGTAAGCAACAGATAGTTATGGAATAAGAAATGTTACACGTTCTGTACACTTTCCTGGATCCAGCATTGAAGGACAAGAGGATTTGCTCACGTAAGTACACAGCTTTCCTCGCTGGGTATCAAAACTCCAACTAACCAAAACAAATTAATAACCAAAAAAACCCCAAAAGATAAGGTAAATTTTCACTGTACGTTCCTTTTTTCTAGTACAGGTTACAGACATTATTTTCTTCCAAAGAAGGATTTTTAAAATCTTGGGGAAAAGGAAGTTTTCAGGAGAAACCCAACGTTTTAAAATGTTTCATGATGAAAAGATGCTGGATTTCAATTGTGTATTACACAGGTAGAAACGTTTGGGGTATTTGACCCTCCCGCTGGTTTTTCAAAAATTAATGGTCAAACAAGGCTCTGAAGTACTAGGGGCTGACAACAACTTTGAACTACAACTAAAATAAATGCAAATTATTCCAAATTTTAGCTTGATCTCGGAGAAGTGGCTGGCACTGTATCAATGTTCTCTGCTGTCCCCCCTCAACCCTAACTCACCAGACTGTTACTGAGCTGCCAGGCCAGCTCTTCGTCTTGCTTCAGCTGTTCCTCCATCTCCCTCCGCCTCTGTTCTGCCAACCTGTGCTCCTCCTCCTCCTCTGCCAGCAGCCGCTGGATGAATTCCTCGCTCGCCTTGTTCTCCTCCTGTTCGTGCGCTCGCCTTTCTGCCTCCACCTACAACAGACGTGTTTAAAGCCCACGTGGTTACAGCAGCAGGACCACACTTTGCACCAGAACCTCTGAGCTGACACTCCTTAAACACGAACCACCCTCTGTTCACAAAAAGTAGAGCCAGTATTTAACTGCACGAGTCTCCAAAGGTGTAAATCACCCTGATACCGTGTGCAGAGCCTGGGGTTTGACCACAGCCTTTTGGTTTCTGCCAGATTACACCATTAGCCTTGCTCACCTGCAAGGTTAAACTCCAATCCTCACCTTTTCACACAAAAACTAAGCTCTCCAATACATGGATCTACAGAGAAATTGGGATTAGGATTCTTTCTAAGGCTGGATGGCAGCTACTCCACAGCGTTTGCTCAGCTTGCTTTTATCATTATATCATCACAAACCCCAATAACAGCACATCTCTCTCTTCTAGAAGAGTCCTGCTCTCCTGAAACGCACAAAACCCAAGGCAGCAGGCCAAGAATTTTAAATCTGCCTTCCTTACGGCAGATACCCGCTGGGAGATCAGCTACCAGCAACTCCACGAGGACAGCAAAGTACTTAAAGACTGAATAAATGTTTCTTTACTGGGTAAGGGAATTTGGAAATTACCCCCAGTCCTCTGCTTCACTCACTCCCCCTGCTCCTGCAACCACCAGCAAAGGGCTGTCAGGGAAAGGAGCATTCTCACATATTTTCCAGCTATAAATCTTAACACTAGCGTGTCTGAATTGGAAGAAGAATCCTTAAATAGGCAAAACTGAGACTTCTTAAAAAAACTTTCCTCCAATTTTCAAATGACCGGAGGTAACAGAATAAGAAAATGCTGTATTCATCCAGGTGTGGTCTGTTACTTGGAGGGTAATCAAGAAGGCAAGTATAAAACCAAAGCCCACACACTTCCAAATTTTTACATTTGATGCTTTTATGTGCATTGACTGAGAGGTGAGGTAGGAGGTACAGATCAAGAAAACTTGAGAAATGTCACCTCGTGTCAAACACAAGGAAATCTCTCCTCTTCCATAAATTTAAACCATCCTTCAGGAGTGACCAGTATGTTCTTGCAGTTGCAATGTCCTTTTAAGTATCTTTATCACTAAATACCGTAACAGCTGTTTGTGGGACCAATTCATATAACTGGGAACAAGTCAAGTAACTGGATACAAAGTATTTATGCTTCTAAATGTATTTTTAGACTTACCTTGCTAATCTCTGCTTCATATTCCTGTCTCAGCTCCCCAGGCTTGCTCAGCTGGTGCTGTGGCTTGGGGACACAGACTAATGGACAGGAAAAAAACAAAGTAAGGAACAAAGCAAGATTGTAACAGTCAACAACGATTTTAACAACAGATGACTTCCACACCCTGTCACGGGAATGATTTGACTGCACTTTGTGTTTCAAAGGAATAACATTCACACGGTAAAAAAGCAGAGTGTCACAGAGTGGTAGGAACAGGCTGTGATTTCCAATCACTGTATATGAAGTAAATATGACGGAATAGGTTGCCCAGAGGAGCTGTGCCTGCCCCATCCCTGGAAGTGTTCAAGGCCAGGTTGGGCCTTGGAGCAACCTGGGCTAGTGGAAGGTGTCCCAGCCCATGGCAGGGGGTGGAACGAGATGAGCTTTAAGGTCCCTCCCAACCCAAACCATTCCATGATTCATTCTCTGTTGGCACACTGACCATAACACGTTTTTCACTCGTTGTGATTAAAAAGACCTCATAACACTGCAGGCGGAACAAGATGCCACAGAGCCAACCTACCAACAAGCCTCCCCTAAGGGAGCTCGCAACGTAATAAACCCCAAAATGCTTCTTCAAAAAGTCAATCAGATTTCACTTCCTTCTCTCTGACACCACAATTTCAGGCTTCTGAGACTCCTGTGTTGACCAAACCCCCGAAATCTCTGACCAAACTAATACATAGTTAACAAACTTTTAACCACTTCACTTACTTGAGGGTGATAACGGAACACACCCGCACACCCAAACACTGCTTGCAGACGCTACAGCTGAAAATGAGCAATAAAAACTGGTGCCTTTGCAAGGCCAGGCAGCCACACACCAGCACTTTGTGCCAAAGGCATGAACAAATACCCACTGCCATGACCAGACAATGTAATTCTTACCCTCTGCACTACAAATAAAAAAGGCTTGCCCAGCAGTAGCACACCTGCCTACCCACAGCTCTTCATCTCCCAACATCCAAAGTCCACCCACAGTAATTACTGTGGCAGAGACATCCCAGGACAAGTGACATTCCACTTACTTTCCTCGTCCAAATCCTGTCCGTTAATCCTCCGCTCACACTCCTCCGGGTAATTCTTCTGAATCTTCTCCCAGAATTCCCAGTTGACAAGAGTATTTCTGCGGGCATTGTACCGTGCCCAAGAAGAGACTCGACGCCGACAAAACGGGCAAGAAAGACTGGCCTTTTCCACTGTCAGCTGGAAGCAGGAATTACAGAGGGTATGGCTGCACGGCAGTGTGACGGGCTCCACGAAGATCTCCATGCAAATTTGGCAGAGACAGTCGGACAAGGAAAGCGGGGCCTTGGATTTCTTTGACATACTGACTGGAGGTAGAGGAACAAGACTAGGACAACATCAGGACCTGAAAGCCAAGCCAAACATTTGTGTTCCTTACAGGAAGTAACATAAAACAGAAGATGTTTGACAACAACTTTAAGAAAACGTTAGTGGATTTAGAAGCCTGTCTAAGAGGTTGCTTTTGCTCAGGACCTGACAGATTCTAGATGAAGATTCAAATCTTTCCAAAACTCATGGAAAAATTGTACCAGGTTTTCCTACTGCAGTTTCCTGTGAGCTGTAATAGGTGCTCTGGGGATGGCAAGCCGGTGGTAAGGAGAGAGGAGGAAAGAAGGTGAGAGTTCTTCCAGCCACTTCTATTATTCCACTCCTCTCCCAGCAGTCTCTATCTGTGACAAGCTATGCTGGACACGTTATCCCAGTTACCTTAACCTTCCATTTGCTCAATTTTCCCATACATCCATGTCTTTCAAAAGCTGCTTTCGGCACAGACTAGCTTCTAGCACATTCTGAAGGTGAAATACATCATCAGGGCAGAACAGCTTCTTTCTCATTCATTTGCTTGCTTAAGCTGAGACCAAAAGGCAAAAATACTTTTTCCCTATGATAAATGAAGAATTAACTCAGCACCTTCTTGTATGACTTGAAACAGTGGGGATCATCTGGCTCCTCACAGGATTTTTCCACTTGGCCTCTGTGGGAAGAGAAAACAAGACACATGCCGTAGAAAGAATAAAAACACCGACTAATAAGCTAGAAGCTCCTTAAGCAGGCAGCCACAGGAGGCCCTTGAGAGAAAGGCTGCGATTCCCCGCACAGAACCCGCCGCGGAGACAAAAACGCTTTAAGGCGGGCTTCGGTACTTCCGCTGTTTTTATTGATTAAAAAAACAACTGCCGGGGGCGCGGGTGCCCGGAGACG
>VZRE01013962.1:107012-117103 GCA_013396775.1 Cephalopterus ornatus
GCTGCGGCCGCCCCCGGCGCTCGGGGCCCGTCCCCGGCCGCGCTCACCTGCCGCGCTCACCTGCCGCCGGGGGCGCGTCCCGCCGCAGGTCCCGCCGCAGCCCCTCCGCCTGCAGGTGGAAGCGCAGCTCCAGGCCCTGCAGGCTGCGGTCCAGCGCCGCGAACCGGGCCTCCAGGGAGTGCAGCCTGCTCTCCACCCTGCGGGAAGGTGGAAGGGCCGCTGGATTTGCAGGTCTCAACCATCTGCATTGTTAGTGGCACAGGGGTTTTTTTTTCTCTAGTATGTTTTGAGGTGATTTATGCCTTTATTAATCGTATCGTGATGTTTGGAATAATTTTCATTTGATGCCTTCTTATTTCTCCTTGGAGTAGGAATGATGCAAATAATAAAAAACCCACCCGCAGCGTTTCTCTCCTCCCACCAGCTCTGGTTCTCCCTTTTATAGGACTGTTCTTCCGTGGAACAGCTCTGTGATTAAAAACTGCTTCACAGCTTTTATTTATTAACTGTTTTTCGTTACCTGGTATCTGCTGTGTTTTTCCTTTTTTAAAATCGTAAATTATAAGAGCAAAGAAGAGGTTTTGAGTTTTGAGCTATTCTGCTCCACTTTTGCTGAAGAAAACTGCCCAGTTTAAGAGGATTTGCTGTGTTTAGGGACAAACTACAAGGCAATGCAAGTATTTATGCTTTGTGCCCATTTCTTTGCTGGAGACACAGGCCGTGCTGGGTTTCTGTCCCTCCAGGTGGTTTTCAGCAAGATGGTTTTCACCACTTTTCCTGTTACCTGATTGGCACAAGGCATGTTCTTGAGAGTCCTGAGGATCTCAAAGCTATCAAAATATAGATAGATATATATAGAAATATCCAAGATCCTTCCTAAATACCAAACAACTGTCTCACTACTAGGTACTCAATATATGGTTTATTAGTAGAGCATCAGCTACTCCTTACAGAATTTTTTGTGATTTTTCTTTCTATATTACTGGCAGCTTCAGGCTGTATCAGCTAAACAGAAACTGCAGCATCCCTAAATGTTACTACAGAGAAGATACTGCGTTTTTTCTTTTAGCTTCTCTTTCTCCACCCCCAGTTCGTCCTACTACTTCTGTTACTATTATTGTTCTAATGTTCAGGGAATGGGGTTCTGAATTGTGACCTACTTGTGTTAAACACTGTAGTCAGGTCTTTTGCCTTCTTTGTTGTGGCCCTATTATGCGTATCTTTGGCTTTTTTTTTGTATAAAAACACACAGCAGCTTTCAGGTAGTGACATTAAAAAATAAAAACAAAACAAAACCCTCCAAACAAACAGAAATTAATTTCATACCGTATGATACTAGCAGATTAGATAATTTACTCATAGTTTTCCATTCTTTCACAAGTACTGCACAGTACGTTAAAGCCTGTTTTTATAAGAGAAGGACCAAGAATGCCATTTTTTCCCTAACAGTATCTCCCCCCTCTCCCTGCCTGTCTCTTCTGCCACCCCCTTCTCCAAACCTTGCTTTGGATTCTGTCTGCAGAATGAAGAAAAAAATAAAAAGACATCAACCGTGGCACATTTTACTAAGTACCCCCGACCTTAGTTCATTGTCTGGCCGCTTGAGCAGATCCTCGCCTAACGATTTTCAGTTGTTTCCTGAGGCTACGAGACTTCCTCTGCAGCCTGGAGAAAGCTCATCTTCCTGCGGTAGGACTCCTCTTGCCTCAGCAAGAATTTGGGGACTAAAACAGAACTTCAGTGGGGAAATTGAGTTTGTGTGGTGTACAAATGCGGAGCCGAGAAGAACTGGAAGGGTTGATGTGTCATAACTGGATCATCTCGTCCCTCAGCACAGAGAGAGCAAGTGGATAAACTGCGGTGTGAGTGAGTTTCGGGGGGCGGGGGGGGTTGTGGGAAAATGAGTGTCCTGGGGGAGATACTCGCCGGTGAATTGCTCCCTGTTTTGCAGCTTTTTATCATGGTAAATAAACTTCCTCATGGCCCTTTCTCTGCCTTTCTCCTCTACAAATAAAGTTATGGAAGATCTCATCACTCATGCTACTGTCAGTGCAGTGGTTTGTTTCTCAGCAGCCTTTTAGTCCAGTGCTTCAGTAATTGACCATTTTTGTCTCTCCAGCACTTTTGGGGGGGGGGTTATATTACCTGTCTGTAAATTAATCTTACGCATTTTTAAGCACCTGCACCAAGCATTTTAGCATTTGCTAATTTGGGATCTAAAATCATCGGTTCAGTTACACCACGGTAGGGCCCATCTCCATAACCGCTCTCCTGCAGCTTTTAGTGAATTCTGATACACTCAGTGCTGCTGCCTCTTGACCCAAGTTTAGAACCAAATGAGGAAGGACAGATTAAAACCTCCTGCTTTCATTTCAATCCCGACCTCAGCACACTTTTTCCTTTAGTGTGAGCGAAGTTACCACTGAGTCAGTGAACTCTAACTCTGGCTACTGTACACACAAACCACATCCCCATTCTTTACCAGAAAGCTTTTTAAAATTCCCCTCTCTCTCTCTTTAGCACACAGAAGATACTTGGAAGCTGTGCAGTAAAAGCACCAGCATTCCCACTTCTCTGAAAGTGTGGTTGTATTGGTAACCCTATTTCTGCTATTCAGGCATTTACAGAAAATGACATTTTAGAGCTGTCATGTGGGTTTTATTTTCCAGGCCAGTGCAGCCTCCAAGCTCTCCCCGTTCACTCACTCCGTTAGACACTTCTTCAAGAAGTTTCCCACAGATCTGATTTTCACTTTTTTTCTTTCAGGAGTGGTTCCAGCATTTCTCCCTCGGGTCAGGTCTCTAGTATCTATTTTTGTGGTCACTATTGTTTGAATTGGAGTCATAAAAGCTGAGGCGGGGTGGGGAACCCTGTTAGTATCTGGAGGAGAGGAGCAGTTTCTTTCCAAGTCTGTCAGCTGTCGGTCTGTCAACACCTAATCATTCATCTCCTAAACAGAAGTACTGCATCCCATTGGCTGGGATACTCTTGATAGTGATCGTTTTTACTGCAGGTAAACCATATTGTATGTGTGACACCTGAGTTGGCTTAAAAATGGCTTGATGCTGTAAAGGCAACACATCATAGAATCTCAAAATGGTTTGGTTTAGAAGGGACCTTAAAGCTCATCCAGTCCTACCCCTTGCCATGGGCAGGGACACCTTCCAGTATCCCAGGTTGCTCCAAGGCCCCTCCAACCTGGCCTTGGACGCTTCCAGGGACGGGGCAGCCGCAGCTTCTCTGGGCAACCTGTGCCAGGGCCTCACCACCCTCACAGTAATATGAAAACCCAGAGGTGAAAATCCACTGGGAGGGAACGGTATCCTGCTTGTCTCTAACAGCGTAGAATTCCAGACCCCTTTTTGACTCTTTTCTCCTGAAGATCCGTGCTCATGGTCTGTATCTGAATCTGAGGCATCGTCCCCCGGCGGCTGAGCCGAGCACACGGAGCGGTGCCAGCAGGGGCAGCTGGGGCCGGATTGTTTTACAGGAAGCCAGTGAACCTGTTGGTCACGTTCCTTTGCCGAGTGCAGGCTTTGGAAATGGAGGGTGAATCAGCGTCACCTATGTCCTGATCCCCCAGCAACAGTGATTTGCTCTCTTTAAATTTACAAGAAAGGTCCATTCTTGTTTTGGTTTTTTTTTTTGCTAACAATAACCATTTACTCCCGATCTTTGAACCCTCCAGACTCTGAGGCATTTTCCAAAATTCGGTATTTCATCCCAAATCTCCCATTAACAACAGCAAACCTGAATTTCCTGTGGGTTATAAACCACCTGGCAATACCTCATCCAGCTGCAGGCCTCGGCTGGTGGAGCCACTGCCCAAATCCTGCAGCAAACAGCCAGGACGGCGGCCACAGAACTGAGCACCAACACAGAGCTGGCGGCTCCGTCCCTCTTCCCTCCCCAGTGAGTGAAGGAGAAGTCAGACTGCTCACAAACCGCTCCCTCCCCATATACACACAATGTATATGTACACCCCGTTCCCCATGGATGTTTCCAAGGAAGCACAGGTTTGCCATGCTGACGGGTTGCCTGCTCTCCTGCCCCGGCCCTCCCGGTCCCTTCCAGTGCTGCTCAGACCTGTTCAGCGTCTCGTTCAGGGAGCGCAGGGAGATGCTGCCTTTAGCCATCTTCCTGGAGAACACCAAGAGGAGGAATAAAAGCTGGAGTGGGCTTGCTCCTCTGTCCTGAAGCCGGCAGCAACAGCAGGGACAGGGGATCCGGGTCCTGCAGGAGGTTGTTTGTTCCAAGGCTTTTTATAGCCCGTATATCCAAATATAGGTCATGGATGCACCAGCACGCGCTCATGGACATATCACACGCCGAACCACGCACCTGGACCCCTTCCTCTGCCCCACTGACCCCGTGTCTGCACACATAAACTAATTCAGAGGTGACACACAAGGGGGAAACTACACTGTTCTGCTTTTTATTTTGTGCTGTGTTTTGGCTTCGTTTTGCTGTGGCGCCCACCAGCTCATGTCCTGGGCCAAAGGCTCCTGCTGCGGAAGGCTGCACAAGCAGATTGCCTTTGGTTTCTTTAATTAAAAAAGACACGATGGTGAAATCAGATTTGGATGAGAACGAGTTGTGTTTGGTTGCAGGGAGCTGCTTTGAGCTAAATCAAGACAGCTGGAATCTCTTCCATAAAGGATGGAGAGCCAGCACTGCTGGCTAATGATTATCAGGAGCTGGGTACACAAGAAGAAGACCTGGAAAATTTTCCCTAATAATAATATGGGTCTGGTAACAGCCCAGCTGGGGAAAAAGGCAGCACAAACTCCCCATCAGTGGAGCAGGTCCTCAGCCAGCACCAGGAATTCAGTTCTATGACAGGTAAAGGACAGCTTGGGGAAAAAAAACACACCCTTTTTTAAATTATTTAATGATTTCATGGGTAGAAATCCATCATGAACTGAACATGTCAACAGCTGCAGCATTCCCACTTAGTTCTTCCCACCTTCAATTTGCAAAGCTAAGTTCTGCTCATTATGTTTCCAAAGCACTGGTAAGACAGGAAATATTTAGGTAAGGAGAAGCCATGCCTTTGGCCCTTCATATTCCCCCTGTGACAGGGGTATTTTTTTGAGACAATTTTGTGTGAGTTTGGCAATATTAGAGCGAGTCTAAGCACAAGAGAGCAGTGAGAGAAAAAGCATTTATTTAAGTGTAATAGTTCTTTTTCCCTGGGATAAACAACTGACAGCTGACACATCAAACAGGTGTTAACAGTTCCCCTGCTCCCTCCTTTACTGCAGTGTGAGCAAAACCAATTGGCAACGACAGGGAAACTCATTTGATTACTCATTAATTGATGCTTCTCTAGTCTTACGTGCAGCTGCTGACAGAGTGATGGAAAAGAGATTCCACTACAGCCAGTTTAAGCCAACCGAGACACAGTTTCATGGGGAGAGTCACAGAGAGCACTGCAACAGTGCAAACCCCACAGAGCACGGCCAGTGACAGCCCTGTCACTGCTCAGCACCCTCACTCAGCATTGGGGTGTCCCCTCAGTGCTGATTTCCTGCTCCAGCCTTAATTACATCAGCTTAGTCACAGACTAATGTTATCCCCTAAATGTAGAGACCCGTTTCACTTAAATTCAAGCAGCAAACCGCCAACCCTGCAGGAGATGGCAGCTGTGAACACAAGAGCCACTGAGAACCAGTGCGAGGGCAGGGACACCACGAGTGCACAGCAAATCCCTTCCCCTTCCAAGGGACACGGGGGTTCAGTGGCCAGGTCACTGTTAGTGGATGTAACTGGCTCCAAGAAGTGACTTTGCCCCCCAAATTCCTGTAAACACCTGGGTGTTTACAGTTCTGGCAAGGGATACACTGACACAGAGCTGCTCTGGTCAGCGACCAACACCCTCCTGGAGCCTTTGATCTCTGCGCACGAGAGCCAGTTCACCTTCTCTCCGTGCTCGATGGTGAGCTTTGGCACAACTCCAGCCTGTTCGCTTGAGGACACTTTGTTGAGCTTCCCATTTTTCCTGCTGGAAGCAGGTGCTTGGGCCTTCCTCTTCTGCAGAGATTTTGCTGGACTTTTCTGCTGCTTCCCAACCTCGCTGTCGACATCCCAGAGCAGGACTTTCCCATCGTTTCCTCCAGACAACAACCAGTACGCCTCTGGCATAAAGAGGACCTGGGAGACTCCCAAGCTGTGACCCTGAAACTCCAGCTCTCGTTCAAACTTGACACCAGTGACTCGGAATATTCTGACTTTACCGTCCTGAGCTCCGCAGCCAAAGACGTTTCCGCAGGAGGCGACGGATAGGGAATGTGCGAGCGGCGGGTTGAAGAACTGCCCGGCTGACTGTGGGCTGTCCTCCTCCGTGCCACACTCCTGCAGGTTTGTGGTCCACAAGGGGCGAGCTTTCTGCAGGTTCCACATCATGACCTGGAAAAAAACCAGGATGAATCAATCATTTGTCCATTTTACATAAAATCAGATCTTTAACAGTAAAAAATAAACCACCACACTTCTTGTCCTAGCAGAGCAAAGGCTGTGCATGAGTGCGAGAGGTGCAGGGTGTGTGGTGAGGGGTGGTTGAAGTTGCCCTGATAAATATGACAAATCTTTCCAGCCAGGTTTCCAAACCAACCCCCGCCGTACTCCGCAGTCAATGACTCAGACCTTTAGACCATGGAGGGGATGCAAAGGCTGCTCTAAAAGCCTCTGCATTCATCTCAGCAATAGTAATCCTGACGTACTGCACATCAATTATTGAGAAGGAGGGACACAGAAACGCTCGCAGTGAATAGAGATCATTATCTTTCTGGATTTCTGTCTCTGCTGTGCACTTGCCCTAAAATAATCATCTCCATGAATGTGTCTGAAAAATGGGACAGCAAAAGGCAAACAGTAGTTTAGGCTCTCATTTTTAAACAGGCGTATTTGTATTTCTTTTTATATCCAGTGAGCAGATCTGGTTTGTGCTATCGAGTAGGGTGTGCTTTTCCTGAAGAGACGGGGGGATATTGTGCTTTTAGTCTTGCTTTTTTAAACTGCCACTCCACCCCCAAGCCCCCCATGAGGTGATAACTGTGCCTTCACATGAATCCCGGGTCTCTCATAGAGCAGTTCAACCACTACAGAGTTATACTGAGCCAATTAAAGATAATTCTCTCGAGACTTTCATAGGATCTGAACTGACAATTTCAGATTGCATTTTCAAGGCCAACAGAAGCCAGAAGCACAAGTCAGTCTAATGCAGCACTGGTGTGCTGTTTGCTTCATAAAGCTAAGCTTCATTTTGTTGTTGATAAAAATATTCCTTCGGTAGTCAATCACCAGTAGCAATCACCAGCAGTGAACACCAGGAGTCTTTAAGTTTGGGTCACAAAGGAGCTGTCACCCTGGCTCTGCATTTCTGGAACCCAAGTCACGCTAAAACATCTGAAATACGTCATTTCCTGTCACCTTCCTGTTTCAGTGACTGCTTTTGGTGCCGCATTAAAACTACTTTGCTACAGACGAAAGGGAAAACTTTCCCCAACAACTGGGATTTACTGAAATCAGAGAGGCTGGGTGATGCTTACACAAAATACTCCTGTTTCCATCACAGACAGCACTGCAACAGCCTGAAGAATCCATCAACTGCTGACAGGTTTTCTGCAGACTAAGTATTTTCTGTCCTCGTGGCATTTTCCCTGCTCCCTTGGAACTCCTGAAAGAACTCCAGCAACCTAAATTTCAGTTCTCACCAGCCATGGCTTCCCCAAGGCTTTGCTGTGTGAGCCCAGAACATGTTTTGATGCTCGTAGAGCTCGTAACTTGTCCAAAAACATGCTGCTGCAAAGCATTCCAGAGCTCTGCAGCTCAGCTCCCCTTTGGGAAATGATGCATCTTAAAGGCAGCCTTGAGGCAGGAAAATGCTCTTTTCACTATATTAAAACACAGTAATGAATTCCAGCTCTTTTGGGATATTGACTTTCACCTAAAACCCAGCTTGCTGATCTACAACAAATGAAATTAAGACTAAAAAGTCACAAAACAAAAAAAACCAGCTCACTTGCACCTAGTGGTATATAAATGCTTGCAATTCTGATAAAAAGCTTCCAGCCAAAAGCTTGTGAATCTGCATTTTAGGGTCCTGAGTTAAGCCAGCCAAGGCACTGAGCATTTACTCCTGTCAGACTGGATCTATCATCAGGGCTTTAAAATGGAAAATTACCATTTATCCTAACTATGTATTTGCTCTAACGGATGTGAGATGTGCTTCAATTTCAAGAACACAGAGTGAAACTGTTCAACGCTGTCACACAAACTTCACCCTGACACCGCTGGAACCACAGAAGCCTTTGAGAAGCGACAGTTTCCATCTAGGGCTAAACCAGGAATGTGGTCAGATCTCAACCACTGCAAAGAAATTACTGAAAAACATCTGTTCTGGGTGGCAGGCTCTGAACTTAACTCCTAGCGTAGTTCTTCTCAGAATGCAAAGGACAAAGTTTCCTCTTGATGAGGATAAAGAAGTGTAAAAGGCAAAGAACAGTTCACGCTTCCAAGAGGTCAATCAGAACAAATGATGAGATGTAAAAATGACTTGTCCTTGCAGTTCCACTTGGAAAGACATTGTAGTAAAGGAGCTCTGCACTGTATTCTGATTTCCTCCCACCCCGCTCACTTTTGGATTGTAAATATTGAGGAAGATAAAAACAGGGAGAGGAACTGCTGAGTAGAAAATGGCACAAACAGCCTTGACACTTGGGTTTTGGGTCAAAACTACTTTAGAATAGTGATGGAGCTTCCCAGTGACTGCAGGCTGGACACCTTCACTCTCGGTGAAAGCCTGTGGGAGCCCCACTACACAGGTGGTGATTACTGTTTCACTTCACTAGTAACCATCTACGTGTATGCAAATCACCTGCATGTCCAGTCCACAGGAAACCAGGCTTTGAGGCCGCTGAGGTCGGAAGGCAACGGAGGAGCAGATGTTGGAGTGTCTCAGGGACCGTGTGACTTTCTTGCTTTCCAAGTCCAGAACCTTTATGGCCCCCGAGTCATCTGCGGCGGCCAGGAAGCTGTCGGTGTCGTTCACGGAGAGGCAGTTGATCTCCTCCTCGTTCACGTGGAAACGCTCCAGGGGCTCCTGGAGGGCCCGGACATCCAGCACGCTGATGGTTTCTCCGTGGGAGGTATACAGGGTGCTGGGGCGGCGGGCGGAGAACACCACGGAGGTCACGTCGTCCTCCCCCGGGAGCCGGAGCTGTCCCGCCGGAGAGCCTCCCCCATCCCACAGCGCCAGCTCCCCGCGCTCCGCACCGGACACCACCAGCCCCTCTGCGCTCACAGTCAGGCACAGCACAGAGGAGGAATGTCCACCAGTCCATTTGACTGCCATGCTTTGGGCACACCTCTGAAACAAAAAAAAAAAACCAAAACCTGAATTGAGCTGGTTGTTGGTCCCATTACAGCAGAAATTTATCAAGAAACGGGATCATCCTGCACAATACTTGAAACTCCAGTGTCCAGGTAAAGCAGACACAGCTCAGTACCCACGTGGAGCTTTGGCTCAAACAGCAGCAACATCAGCTGCTGGCAGGTCTTCTCCAAGCAAAACGATACAGTGATTCTACGATCCTTTTAAAAGCAGTATTACCAGTTTAAGGCAGGTTAGTTACAAGGGTTGCAACACCTTTAACTGGATCTCAGAGCACGCCCATGGAGCTCGCCAAGCTCACCCTTCTCTGGCGTGACTGCCCACAGCCTGTGCCACAGCTCTGCTTACGGGACGTCAGCAGAAAATTAAGTGAGGGGAAAAAATAATAAAAAAAAAAAAAAGAGTGGCACAAAAGCATAATAAGCGTTGGAGGGGCTGGGACCCTGTGGGGAAAGGAGAGTTAATGGCAGGGCAGGGGCAACGTGGGGCTCGTGTGACAGCCCAGAAGTCGCTTTGCTGCCGTCCGTGGGTTTATCGCATTACTGAGCAATAAACGCCTTATTTTCGTTTGTTTTGTTTTGGTTTTTTTTACCATGTTGTGTTTTCCACGTGATTTTTGCCGGGCCATATCTAAAGAGCAGCCAGCACCCGTTCAAGCCACCAGTAAAACTTCAGTCTCAGCGACTAAGTAACACCT